>CM050170.1:86932661-86960161 GCA_027410445.1 Discoglossus pictus
CTGATTTGTTTTTGTTTTGTTTTTGAATGTCAGAAATGTATATTTGTGAATGTTGAGATGTTACATTGGTTTCACTGGTAAAAATAAATAATTTAAATGGGTATATATTTGTTTTTGTTAAGTTGCCTAATAATTATGCACAGTTATAGTCACCTGCACACACAGATATCCACCATAAAATAGCTAAAACTAAAAACAAAACTAAAAACTACTTCCAAAAATATTCAGCTTTGATATTAATGAGTTTTTTGGGTTCATTGAGAACATGGTTGTTGTTCAATAATAAAATTAATCCTCAAAAATACAACTTGCCTAATAATTCTGCACTCCTTGTATATATATATAAACCATATGGAGAAGCACTGCCAGAAACACAGATAGATGTGCCTGGCGTGCTATATCTATCCATACACTCACCAAGAGTCGGATGCGACTGAATGACGATGATGGAGGGAATATAGATAAATACAATGGAGAAGCTAATTCTGGTGCAGCAGGTGCAAGGCACGGGGTCCACAGTACATTAGGGGCCACCTACTGGAGGGTGATAGGGCCTCGAGACCTTACTCACTGTGCCTTAGGGAATTAAGCTACACCTGACTGACGAGGCCCACAGAGGCTGAAATGTATCTCTGGGATTTGCGGTGTCACCTGTTCAGTTTAGTATTACCTGATAGTTCAGGTATTATTACCTGATAGTTCAGGTATTATTACCTGATAGTTTCAGGTATTATTACCTGATAGTTCAGGTATTATTACCTGATAGTTCAGGTACTATTACCTGATAGTTTCAGGTATTATTACCTGATCGTTCGGAGGCTTGATTACGCTATTGAGTGAGACCAGACTGACATACTACAGCTGCCTGGAGTAAAGGGGGACTCTTTATATGACCAACATGTATGTTCTTTTATTGGCTCCCTACAGGTGCTTACATTGTAAAGAGAAGTTGTAAGGGGGCCCCCAAATTATTTTGCACCAAGGCCATCAACTAGCTCTGCTGCGGTATATATATCTTGTTATAATATCATTTGGACAGCCTAGAGGTGATCAGATCTCTTACTTCTTTCCAGTCAGCTAAGAGTGATCATGAAAACATTTATTATATAACCTGAAAATGACTTTGAAGGCCAATATTGCTATTTCATTGTAAAGGACAACTGTCATTTGAAGGAAAAGCATTTAGACATGGAGTGGGAGTTCACAACACCCTTAACATTTTTGCCTTTTCTTGGGTACATTGTCATGTCGATTTTATTACAGTCTTTTGCTGTTATTTGATATGCTGGTTATCCAGTGATTAGGATTCTGTTCTTTCACCAATGCAACCTGGCTTCGATTCCAGTCACGGGATCAAGAGGTCACACTACCCTGAAGGCCAGCAGGGTTGGCCTGGTCAGTACTTGGATTGGAGACCACCTAGGAATACCAGGAGCTGTATGCTGTGGCCTGCTGGAGAAGGTACTGGCAAACCACTCCAGTATCTCTGCCATGAATACCACGTGGATCAGCATGGTGTCTTGCGGTCCATGGAGGTCATGGACAGTTGGAAACGATGCAAAAAAAAAGTTAAAGACTATATTTTATTTACTTAATAGCATCATTTTTCTCAATGTTCAAATGTAGGAAGGGCCACTGCAGTACAAAATGTTGTCATGCACTTAAAATAACATGTGTATACAGTTTGTGCTCAAAAGATACATACCCTGACAGAAATTGCGAAATGTTGGTATTTATTTTGAAAATATGACTAGTCATGCAAAATAATTGTCTTTTATTTAAGGATAGTGATCATATGAAGCAATTTATTATCACACAGTTGTTTGGCTCCTTTTTATATCATAATGATAACAGAAGTCAACCAAATGGCCCTGATCAAAAGTTTACATACCCTTGAACGTTTGGCCTTGTTACAGACACAAAAGGTGACACACACAGGTTAAAATGGCAATTAAAGGTCAATTTCCCACACCTGTGGCTTTTTGAATTGCAATTAGTGTCTGTGTATAAATAGTCAATGAACTTGTTAGCTCTCACATGGATGCACTGAGCAGGCTAGATACTGAGCAATGGGGTGCAGAAAAGAACTGTCAAAATATCTGCGTAACAAGGTAATGGAACTTCATAAAGATATCCAAAGCCTTGAAAATGTCAATCACTTAATACGAAGTGGAAAATTCTGGGATCTCTTGATACCAAGCCAAGGTCAGGTAGACCAGAAAGATTTCAGCTACAACTGCCAGAAGAATTGTTCTGAATACAAAGAAAAACCCACAGGTAACCTAAGGGGAAATACAGGCTGCTCTGGAAAAAGACTGTGTGGTTGTTTCAAGGAGCACAATACGATGATACTTGAACAAAAATGAGCTGCATGGTTGAGTTGCCAGAAAGAAGCTTTTACTGAGCCAATGCCCCAAAAAGCCCAGTTACAATGTGCCCGACAACACCTTGACACACCTCACAGCTTCTGGCCCACTTTAATTCGGAGTGACAAGACCAAAATGGAACTTTATGATCACAACCATAAGCGCTGTTTGGAGAGGGGTCAACAAGGCCTATAGTGAAAAGAATACCCTTCCCACTGTGATGGCTCACTGATTTTTTGGTGGTGTGTAAGCTCTAAATGCACGGGGCATCTTGTGAAAATTGATGGTAAGATGAATGCAGCATGTTATCAGAAAATACTGGCAGACACTTTGCATTATTCTGCATGAAGGCTGCACATGGGACGCTCTTGGACTTTCCAGCATGAAAATGACCCTAAGCACAAAGACAAGTGGACCCTCCAGTGGTTACAGCAGAAAAAGGTGAAGGTTGTGGTGGGGCCTTCATAGTCTCCTGACCTTAATATCATCAGGCCGCTCTTGGGAGATCTCAAACGTGCGGTTCATGCAAGACGACCAAAGACTTTGCATGAGCAGGAGGCATTTTGCCAAGAGGAATGGGCAGCTATACCACCTGCAAGAATTAGGGGCCTCATAGACAACTATTACAAAAGACTGCACGCAGCCATTGATGCTAAAGGGGGCAATACACAGTATTAAGAACTAAGGGTATGCAAACTTTTGATCAGGGCCATTTGGGTGATTTCTGTTAACATTATGATATAAAAAGGAGCCTAACAACTATATGATAATAAATGACTTCATATGATCACTATCCTTCAATAAAAAGCAATTATTTTGCATGATCGGTCATATTTTCTAAATAAATGCCAAAAGTTCACAATTCCTGCCAGGGTATGCAAACTTTTGAGCACAACTGTATACACATGTTATTTTAAGTGCTTGACAACATTGTGTAATGCAGTGCCCCTTCCTACACTTGAACATTGAGCAAAATGATTCTATTAAGTAAATAAAATATAGTCTTTAATCTGTATTTTTTTTTTACATTGTTACCGACTCTCCATGACCTCATGGACCGCAAGACACAACACTGATCCACGTGGTATTCATGACAGAGATACTGGAGTGGGTTGCCATTTCCTTTTCCAGCAGACCACAGCATACAGCTCCTGGTATTCCTGGGTGGTCTCCCATTCAAATACTGACCAGGCCCAAACCTGCATGGCTTCAGAGTGGTGTGATCTCTTGGTTCACTGACAGGAATTGAACCCAGGTTGCAGTGGAGCACAACTGTACATTATTACACTTTATCTGATTTACATTAAAACTGGTAGGAACAAACTGTTTCTGTTCAGTCATCCACAAGGTTCACTGTCCCTTTGTTTCCTATGACTTATTAGAAACTAACAACAATGCCCCTGTTTTCAGCTGATCCTCTTAAAAATAAAAGTATACATTGCTAAAATTAGTATAGAGTTTTCCAGATATCAAAATACAATTTATCCTTTTGTACAACAGGTCATATCAAAACTGAAATTGAGTCAACTGTTGAACAAGTAGGGGAGCAGAGTGTAAGGAGTGATCTGCAGTTTCGGAAGCAAGATGTCCACGAAAGTACAGTCCAAGGTATGTATGGATTCTGTATCATTGCATCATGGATATCGTGTGTCCTTCAGTATTGTTTGACTGGGAGACTATTCCTCCATTTATTTTATTTTTTTTTATTTATTTATATATATATATATATATATTCAGTTTCTTTTTCCTTAGTGCTGAAAAATAGACAAGGAGAAAAGAGGCTCCTCTAATGGTAGTAGGTTTTGCAAATGAGGAAAGTTCTTTAAAAAGTAGGTAATCTCCTTACATTTATGTCAGATTATTCAGGCCCTCAGATCCTGTCACCGCTCTCCTTGTGCAGGGTTATGTGTGCAGTCAGCTTTATGCATGCAGTCATCAGGGAGAGAGAGGTATGGTCAATAAAGTTTTAATACAAAGTAAAAAATAAAATAAAAAGCTTACATTAGGTTTAGTAATGTCCACAAATTGAAGATAACTTCCTTCAGTCCTCTGTGTCTGTATCTCCACAGGTCAGCAGCAGCAGCAGCCCTCCACGTGCTGTGGTTCTGTTTCCTGCTTTGGTAGTCACAGGTGGAACTGTTTAATCACTCAACCGGTTTCACACTTGTGCTTCATCTGGAGTGGGTGGTTGTATTGTTCTGTTCTTCTTTTTAAGTCATTATCTTAATTGACTTGATAATGCTCAGCATTTACAATTAACTTCTCAATTAGTTCATAAATAATAAAAAAAATACATTTTTACACCATAGTATACTTAAAACAAATATACCACTTTTATAAAATTACAAGGTACAGTTAAAACATTATATGTGTTAAAATAGTTTTCTAACACTCATGATGTAGTTTATTTAACAACATAATTATTTGTGTGTTAATATATTCTTGCTGATTGGAACTGATAAATGGTATCTTTTTCCCATTTTTACTGCCAACTAATGTTACTTCATGGTATTGCAGTTTGATAGTGACTTGGTAGCTGATTTTATTAGATGAAACAATTTAAGTCAAAATCTACATTTAAACCTTTGGGGGGCCATGGTGTTTAAATAATATGTTAACTCTCCTTCTTTTTGAGATAAAGTTTTTTTACTGTGTTTCCCCCTCTCCAATTCTGTTTAATCTCTAAAACACCCATAAATGTCATTTCTCCTGGGTTTTGTTTGTGCACTTCTTTAAAGTGTTTTGAAACTGAATGATTTGGAAAACATTTTTTTGATATTTCTGATATGTTCCTCAATTCTTTTGTGAAGAGGTCTAGAGGTGCGGCCTATGTATTGTTTCTTACAGCTACATTCTAGTATGTAGACCACATTTCTAGATTTACATGATATTTTATTTGACACTTTGATTTGTATTTGAAGTACTTTCCACTATACTGTCTTTAGGAAATGTATTTTTACAGGTTTTGCATGCATTACATAGCCCACATCTAAAAAATCTCCCTTTCTCTTTTTTATTTGTAGTCTGTTCTGTATTTATCATGCTTTTAACTAAAAGCTATTATATGGAAATCTTTGAAAATCTAGTAATAGAGGATATAGAAAAAATAGAGATAAATAAAAGCAAAAACAACTTATCAAAACAAGAGGAACAGGCACTAAAAAACCTGGAAAAGGACAATAATATAATTATCAAACCAGCAGATAAAGGGGGAGGAATAGTTATACTAGATAAAGACAAATACATTGAAGACTGCTAGAGACAAACTAAAATGTGATCCAACTAATAAATTTAACATATCATGTAAACAGTTCCTTAATAAAGGTATAAAAGAAAAAAATTATTAATCAAAAAGAATATGAATTTTTGTTTAATCAATATCCCAAAATTCCAGTTTTTTATATATTACCAAAAATTCACAAAAATCTAACTAACCCCCCTGGCAGACCAATAATTTCAGGTATTGATTCCATCACTACAAACTTGTCAGAATATATTGACTACTTCCTCCAGTCTGAGGTAAAAAAAACTGCCGTCATATGTAAAAGACGCCACCGCTATAATTAACTTTGTAGAACAACTAAAATGGAAAAAAGATTGGTGGTTAGTTACAATAGATGTTACCTCATTATACACTATCATAGATCATGAGCGAGGTTTAAATGCTACAAAATATTTCTTAAATCAAGAAAAAAAGTTAAAAAGGGAACAAATAAACTTCATTCTAGAAGGAATACATTTTATCCTTCATAACAATTATTTTTGGTTTGAAAATGAATTTTTCCTGCAAGACAGAGGGACAGCGATGGGAACTAAATTTGCACCGAGCTATGCGAATCTATTCATGGGTTGGTGGGAAGAGACCTTCCTAAAAATGGTACCTCTGAAAAATAACATTATCACATGGAAAATATATGTGGATGATATCCTTTTCATTTGGAAAGGTAGTGAACAAGATCTAAAGGAATTTATTAAGGACATTAATAACAATAAAAATAACTTACAATTTGTAGAACAAATAAGTCAAAAAGAGGTAAACTTTCTAGATTTAAACATCTATATAAAGGATGGAAACATTAAAACAAAAACATATTTTAAACCCACAGACTGTTCTAATTTCATCTTAAAAAGCAGTCAACACCATGAGCAATGGCTAAGGAATATTCCAAAAGGGGAGTTCAGAAGAAGTAAAAGAAACTGCAGTGATAACAAAATATTTCTCAAACAAGCAGAAAACATTTAAGAAGAAATTTGTAGAAAAAAATGACCCAGAACAAGAAGTAGATAATGCCTTAGAAGAGATAAAGAAAATTGATAGGAATACTATGCAAGAATATAAAAGCAAAAACAAGGAAGAAAATAGACAATATGAAATGTCTATCATCATGGATTATAACAAAAATCATAAACAGATAAAGAAGAAAAAATTGGCATATACTTATGAAGGATAGCTCTTTAAAAGACATTTTGCCTAAAAGCCCAAAAATTATATTCAGGAGATTGGGTAATCTAAAAAACAGGCTAGTTAAAAGCAGGACAAATACAGAACAGACTACAAAAAAAAAAGAGAAAGGGAGATTTTTTTAGATGTGGGCTATGTAATGCATGCAAAACCTGTAAAAATACATTTCCTAAAGACAGTATAGTGGAAAGTACTTCAAATACAAATCAAATTAAGGTGTCAAATAAAATATCATGTAAATCTAGAAATGTGGTCTACATACTAGAATGTAGCTGTAAGAAACAATACATAGGCCGCACCTCTAGACCTCTTCACAAAAGAATTGAGGAACATATCAGAAATATCAAAAAAGGTTTTCCAAATCATTCAGTTTCAAAACACTTTAAAGAAGTGCACAAACAAAACCCAGGAGAAATGACATTTATGGGTGTTTTAGAGATTAAACAGAATTGGAGAGGGGGAAACACAGTAAAAACTTTATCTCAAAAAGAAGGAGAGTTAATATATTATTTAAACACCATGGCCCCCAAAGGTTTAAATGTAGATTTTGACTTAAATTGTTTCATCTAATAAAATCAGCTACCAAGTCACTATCAAACTGCAATACCATGAAGTAACATTAGTTGGCAGTAAAAATGGGAAAAAGATACCATTTATCAGTTCCAATCAGCAAGAATATATTAACACACAAATAATTATGTTGTTAAATAAACTACATCATGAGTGTTAGAAAACTATTTTAACACATATAATGTTTTAACTGTACCTTGTAATTTTATAAAAGTGGTATATTTGTTTTAAGTATACTATGGTGTAAAAATGTATTTTTTATTATTTATGAACTAATTGAGAAGTTATTTGTAAATGCTGAGCATTATCAAGTCAATTAAGATAATGACTTAAAAAGAAGAACAGAACAATACAACCACCCACTCCAGATGAAGCACAAGTGTGAAACCGGTTGAGTGATTAAACAGTTCCACCTGTGACTACCAAAGCAGGAAACAGAACCACAGCACGCCGAGGGCTGCTGCTGCTGACCTGTGGAGATACAAACACAGAGGACTGAAGGAAGTTATCTTCCATTTGTGGACATTACTAAACCTAATGTAAGCTTTTTATATTATTATTTACTTTGTATTAAAACTTTATTGACCATACCTCTCTCTCCCTGATGACTGCATGCATAAAGCTGACTGCACACATAACCCTGCACAAGGAGAGCGGTGACAGGATCTGAGGGCCTGAATAATCTAACAAAAATGTAAGGAGATTACCTACTTTTTAAAGAACTTTCCTCATTTGCAAAACCTACTACCTTAGAGGAGCCTCTTTTCTCCTTGTCTATTTTTCAGCACTAAGGAAAAAGAAACTGAAGATAAGCGCCAAGCATCTAAAGACACAATATAAAGACATAGAAAAATATTTCAAAGGGATCTGAAAAATTGGATCAGGCTGCTTGTCTTAAGAATACTGCATTTGGTACACAACACAATTGCTTTTTATAATTATTTTTATTTAATTGTATAAAAGTGTGTTACAAAAATGTTACTGCTATATATATATATATATATATATATATATATATATATATATATATATATATAATATAGGGCTTTGCAAAAGTATTCGCCCCCCTTGGCATTTTCCGTTTTGTTGCCTCAAAACCGGGAATTAACATGGATTGTTTGAGGATTTGCGTCATTTCATTTACAGAACATGCCCACAACTTTTTTTTTGTGAAGCAAACAAATAGGACAAAATAACAGAAAAAGTCAATGTGCATAACTATATAACAGCTCCAAGTGGCTTTGGATAAGTCTCTATGAGCTTGCCACATCTTACCACTGGGATTTTTGCCCATTCCTCCTTGCAAAACTGCTCCAGCTGCTTCAAGTTGGATGGTTTGCGCTTGTGAACAGCAATCTTTGAGTCTGACCACAGATTTTCTATTGGATCGAGGTCTGGGCTTTGACTAGGCCATTCCAACACATTTACATGTTTCCCCTTAAACCACTGAAGTGTTGCTTTAGCAGTGTGTTTGGGGTCATTGTCCTGCTGGAAGGTGAACCTCCGTCCTAGCCTCAAATCACACATAGAGTGGTACAGGTTTTGCTCAAGAATATCCCTGTATTTAGCACCATCCATCTTTCCCTCAACTCTGACCAGTTTCCCAGTCCCGGCTGCTGAAAAACTATTCTACCACCGTCATGTTTCACTGTGGGGATGGTGTTCTTTGGGTGATGTGATGTGTTGGTTTTGCTCCAGACATAGTGTTTTCTTTGGTGGCCGAAAAGTTAAATTTTAGTCTCATCAGACCAGAACACCTTCCTCCATACATTTTGGGAGTCTCCCACATGCCTTTTCGCAAACTCAAAACGTGCCATTTTGTTTTTTTGCTGAAAGTAATGGCTTTCTTCTGTCCACTCTGCCATAAAGCCCAACTCTATGGAGCGTACGGCTTATTGTCGTCCTATGTACAGATACTCCAGTCTATGCTGTGGAACTCTGCAGCTCCTCCAGGGTTACCTTAGGTCTCTGTGCTGCCTCTCTGATTAATGCCCTCCTTGCACGGTCCGTGAGTTATGGTGGCAGGTTTGCTATTGTGCCATGTTCTTTCCATTTGGTTATGATATATTTGATGGTGCTCCTGTGGATCATCAAATATTTTTTTATAATTTAACCCTGACTGGTACTTCTCAACAACATTGTCCCTTACTTGTTTGGAGAGTACCTTGGTCTTCATGGTAGTGTTTGGTTAGTAGTGCCTCTTGCTTAGGTGTTGCAGCTTCTGGGGCCTTTCAAAAAAGGTATGTATATGTAATGGTAGATCATGTGACATTTAGACTGCACACAGGTGGACATCATTTCACTAATTATGTGACTTGGTTGCACCAAAACTTTTTATGGGCTTCATAACAAAGGGGGTGAATACATACGAACATGGCAATTTTCTGTTTTCTATTTCTAAAAAATAGTTTTATGTATATATTTTTCTGGTTTCACTTCACCAACTTAGACTATTGTGTTCTGATCCATCACATAAAATTCAGATTAACAAAACATTGAACTTAAGGCTGTAATGTAACACAATAGGTAAAAAGTCAAGGGGGGTGAATACTTTTGCAAGGTACTGTATGTATATGTGTATGTGTTGTGTGTGTGTGTGTATATATATATATATATATATATATATATATATATATGTATATATATATATATATATATATATATATATATATATATATAAAATATGAAAATATTAAGTAAAACCTGTTTAAACTTTAGAGAGCAAGCCCTCAAGAATAGTTACACTTTTGAAAAAGGTTTTGTGTTCCAAGACAAAAAACATGTCTTCTGTTCAGAAATCAGAGAAATGCAGTTATTACACTACATTCTGGGAACCTGGGCAGGGACATGCAAATGCGCTCACAAAGGCTTTTCTCTTGTAATCCATAATCATGCTTCCTTTAAGCATATGCCTGCTGTATTGCACAGATTTGGGCAAAGCTAAAGATGGATTATATACAAGCCAGGAATCCCACGCTTGTACGGTGGTTTCAAGGTTACTGCCTCTCATCAGTGCGGGCCAGTTCCTAGCTTGTGTAGTAGATTTTATGAGGAGGCTGTTTACCACAAAAATCATTTAATTTATGGTGGGCAAAAGAAGGAAAAAATGGAAAGACACTCCAACAAATCAAATGCTCATTATCAAATACCCTCATTCTGATGCAACAAAGAAAAAAAATGTCCCTTTAATGTGTCAAAGGGAACAGTCACAAAAATATTGACAGCATATTCCAGCATGGGCAAACAGTATTGGCAAGAAAGGATGAAGGAAGAAAGTGGGATGGGGGCATTGGAAGAGAGATAGGGGATGGCGGAGAAAGATATAGGAGTGGGTGAGAGAAAGTTGGGGATAGAAGCTTTTCCTCTTGAATTACATCACACTACGTGCAGTTCATTTCTTGTGAGCATTTCAAGTAGGATTGAAGCTGTTTTGAAGGCAAAGTGTGGCCATACTCCTTTTTAGGTCCTTAATATATTGTTAGGTGTTTCCATTTTTTGCATATACATAACAATTCAGGAATAAGAGCATGGAAATGTTATGAAACCAATGTAATATGCAGAGCATAAAGTGAGATTTGTGCTTGTTGTTTAAGTAGTGGAGTGGACCAAGGGAACAAGAGGTGTCACCAAGATAGTAGCATTAAATGCATATCAGGATGGAAAGGATGTGGAGATATATTTCCATTTAAATGTGGACTGTGTGCAGGCTTGGAGACTGTTTAAAGGAAGTAGGACACTAGATGTGAAAGTTGTACCAAGGGTGAGGTTAGTGAGGAAACTAGAGATGGTCAAGACCATGTAGAGATTTGTAGACTGGTGAGAATTTGAAAAGTTACTGCATAGGAAGCCATTTGAGCTTATTTAAGCTAGGAAAAATTAGAAAGCTACTTCTTAATTTAAAATATGTATATATATTCTGAATCTACCCATGATACTTTGGTTCACCTTTATTGATACAAGTTGCACTCTTCTGGGCCAGTGAGGGAGAAGGGCTCTGGTGTAAATTTTAGTCAGATTCAACTCGCCAGACCCTATACCACTTCCTCATGATCCAGATCTCAGAAAGCGATGTAACAAAAACAAAACAAAACGGATCCCTGAAAAATCTGTTTTTGATGCAGAAATTTGGATAGAAGGGTATATAATGTAAATAATGCAGAGTTTTAACAGGCTATAGGTGATGACAAGGTTTGGCTCTGCAGAGAACGTTATGAGAGACCCTTAGATGCAATCAAAGAGTGAAGAAAGGGAGACTTTTTAAATGAAAACCACTTCTTCTGTTGAATGAGTTGGACAGGACAGTAGCCAGTCAAGAGGCATGCCAAAAATGCAAAATGTGGAAGAGGTCAGTGGTGCAGAGTGAAGGCAATGAGTTGGGAAATGGGTGGGACCACAAATATCTATTATTTACTACTTGTTTTTAATACAGATGTGCTAATACATATCTGTCCATCTTTATTAATGTCTAAAACATGTTTGGCAACAGACAGGCTAATTTTTACATAATATTTACCATTTGAATTGACTACTTTTCTTTTTCAATCAGATTGGCCCATAAACTGGAATATCCATGAAAGACACCCTATTTTCAATAATTCTGCACAGAGCCTGATGGAAAATGCCAACTTTACCCAAAGCTACCAAGGACCAAACCTCATTAATAGAAATGTACAGAACAAAAATTCTGTACAAATAATGGCCAAAGATCCAAACATAAAAGGACATGAGAATCTCATGGAACATCACACGTATAGATACAGAGAAAACACAAGAACAGAATATACCGCTATTCATATTAAGGAGTGTAGCAATGACACCACCAAAGAACTGGAAATTCATAAAAACATATCGGTGAAAAAGTATAATTACAGTGAATGTGGTGAAAACTTTGTTGGATCAAGTTGTGGATCTTCTCAACAAATATCTAAACCAGTTAAGCTGTATAACTGCTCTGAATGTGATACTTGCTTTACCTGTTACTCCGATCTTGTTGAACATCGCAAAATTCACAAAGAAGTAACGTTTCTGGCTTGTCCCGAATGCGGGAAATGTTGTAGGTGGAAGTCACAGCTTCTTACACACCAGAGGATTCACACAAGAGAAAGACCATTTCCATGTACCGAATGTGGGAAATGTTTCAGACAGAAGTCACATCTTAAGAAACATCAGAGGGTTCACACAGGGAAGAAACCATTTGCCTGTTCTGAATGTGGGAAGGGTTTTGTTCGCAAGTCACTGCTTGTGGCCCATCAGCATGTTCACAGTGGAGAGGATTCATTTGCCTGTTCAGTATGTGGGAAATGTTTCAGCCAACATTCACAGTTTTTAAGACACAAGAAGATACACCGAAAAAAATGAAACATTTTGCTTGTTTTATCCTCATGCCTTAGAGGACAACTGTAGCCCTGTATTTACATTATAATATTATTTGAGGAAGAAAAAATTACTTTGTTATCAAGTTTAACCTTTTCAGATCTCCTACGATCTTTGTATTATGTTGTTTTATCCAGACGAAGGCAAACAAAAAACTAGAACATTTCAAGATATGTGTTCATGGTCCCAAAAAACTCACTGGATCCATTTCCTACCACTTCTAGTTAAATTATGTAACTTTGTATGCCTTTTTTTATTCAGTTTTTTTTTTACATTTAACTATTGAAGCTGCTTTGATAACATCCTTTGTTAGAGAATTCCTTTATTATGAAGAACCCTTTACTTTCTTTAAGGTGTTTTTTCTCCTGCACTAAGGGATGACCTCATCTACTGTAAAGTTCTTGGCGTGGAACATTTGCCTTACAAAGCCTTGTAATGGCCCTAGATGTGTTTATGTAATGTATTCATATACATGTGTTTATGTAGTGTATTCATATAAACACATAAGCACCTAGAGAAAATAAGTCTCATGTTTTAGCATATCACATGTAATCCTCCCATTCACCTTTATTAATTTCGTCTTACCTGAATCTCTTCTTGCTATTTGCAGGTACAAGCTTGCCAAGGGTTTATATAATGGCTTTACACTTAGCTTCTGTAGATGCTGCCTGGGCCTGGGCACTGTAACATAGGTGGTTGTCCTCAATCTCTACTAAATTCTAATCTAATCTGATACCTATAAGAAAAATATTTTATAACTGGATACTTTTACATTTATCTGTGTTAAATCTCATCTGCCATTTTGCTATCTATTCAAGTTTATACAAGACCCTTTTCAGGAAAAGCACATCCTGATCGTATTTTATTAACTTGCACAGTTTGTCATCAACAATTAGGGAAAGATTTTTCTCCAGCCATACATACAAGTTGTTAATAAATATATTAAAAAAAAGATGGCTAAGTATTGATCTTTGAGGAACTACCTTTACCAGAATAGTGCATTAGAGTATTTTCCAAACTAAAGTACTGAACTTCGGAAAATACTCTAATGCACTACCCTGGTTAAGGTAGTTCCTTAAAGTTCAGATCTTGGTCGTTTGAGGAACCACCTTTACCAGAGTAGTGCATTAGAGTATTTCCCAAATGACCAAGATCTGAACTTTGAGAAACTACCCTTACCAGAGTAATGCATTAGAGTTTTTCCAATTCAAATTAACCCTTTCTTTCGTATATTTTAAACAGTTAACTGCCCCTCATAAATATGTGTTGACTCCTACCTATTATCTTGTTCACATGGATATATCCCTTAATACAATTTATTGGCAAACTTTCTATTTGCCTCCGTTCTGTTGTTATGAAGCTTACTAGTTCTTTGATTTGCTTTAGTTCCCATCTTAATTTAATGGTTCCACATCTGCTTTAGGACTACAGTGGCCCTTTAAAAAATCTGTGAACTCATACAGACGACACATTTTAGACATTATTTACATTAGCTTGTCTTTAGTGCATTTCAAAAAACATATTTTGTTTTGCTGGTTGTTTGCCAAATAAATATCAATAAATCTGGAGCCCTGTTGAATCTACAATATACTTTCCTTATGAATCATTATTAGTTTGTGGTCAAATGTATTTGTCATGTTTTAAGCATGAATATTGTTGTACTTAGATCAGTGCACCATTTAATACTCATAAAGGTGAGTTTTATATGATTACTGATTCTTGCATGCAGTCTTTCTTCATGCGGCTTCCCATTCCCTCTCTCTTTCGCTGTTGTCGTGTCCGACTCTCCGTGACCCTAAGGACCTCGACACACCAAGCCCATCTGTCACTACCCCTCTTAGTTTCTTCAAGCTGATGAGCTTTCACTGCTAACATGTTTTAAAAATTATTATGGATTGATACATTAGAGAAAGAAAAGTTGTTTTCCATTTATTTTTATTCTAATGTAAATTAATCATGGAAAATCCCATGTTGTTGCTACACGTATATGCAATGAGTGGCTCATGCATATTAATTATCTGCTTTTATGTGCTAGTCACATTCCTTAAAAAAAAGACAGTTTTGAGAAATCTTAGGTTGTCTAATGAGTTTGAACTCTAAGAGTTTGAACCAGCCCCAGGCAATTCTACCCTGAACAAGAGAAACCGCAAACCTCAGACATAAGTTTTGGCCTTCATTGCGCCTCGTCAGTGAAGTGAGGCGGAAAAATCCCTTAGGCACAGTGAGCAAGGGGTCAACATCTGGAGTCCCCTATCACACTTAAGTAGACAAATCCCCTAAGGGTCATTTGCATAAAAAAAACAATAAAGTCATAGGTGCACAATCAGAGAATGAACTAACCTTAATAGGTTAGTTCTATGGACATGATAAGCTACTCTGAGAGCAACCTCTTTATCTCCATACAACTACCCTATTAAGGTTAGTTTGTTCACTGAGCACTTCTGACTTGACTGCTATTTTGACTTGTTACCAATAGTTTCAAATTATACTATATATGGAACCCTTTAACTATCATTGGACCATGTCCTTAACTACGCTGGTCTACTGTCATTGTACCTGACGCATTTAACCCTTGAGCTCCTGAATGTCTAGAAGGATAATAGGCTTAGCTATATTATAGCGCAATAATTGCATTCATTTGCAGATATTTGCTCCTTTTCTATAAGATTCTATCACTGTTGTTTATGAACAAAGCCTGCGGTTCCCATAAGTTTTCTAAATAAAGTACTTTACTGCTCCTACAGCAGGAGGCTCAGGCCAAAAATAACTTCCTGTTGCAAATTAAATCGGACGTAACTTAAAGGACAACTGTGATTAAAGTCACCCCTTCTTGAAAATTGGAATGTAAATGAAGAGGCTCCTATTTATTTACTATTGAATACTGCTGCTGTGGAACCTGTTATGATCCTATGGCTTCAGTTGGGCTTAGAAATATCTTAGATCAATTTTGACCCGTAGGTCATAGGGTTCTTTGGAATATCCCTGTTTAGCAGAATTTAACCCAGCACAGCAACCACCTCCACAAGTACCCAGAAAGTGGAGGAAAAAACGACTGCCAGTGGTTAGAGGTAGAGTTTCATTACAATGATTATTATTATTATAACATAAAAAAATATCAAAATGATTACCTCAGATTAAAGCATGCACATTGATTATGCCTGTTTAAACTGACAACAACCTTTATTGAACCACAATGCAGTATATTTATAGCATACGGGAACCAATCACAACAGGTTTATTAATCTTCTCACCTGGTCAAATTACTGTCATGTCAGAATTATTAATTACCAGCCAGAGAGTTAACCAGATGATGATGTCTTTCCTGCCTTTTGAATTTTTTTAGGGGTCCTATTAACACCCTCCTAGTGGGAAGAGTTTACAAAGTGCTTAGGAAATTACCTTGGCTTCTCTTTTTACTATGCAGGGGGTACTTAGCCATCAAAAAGGGACAGAGCCAAAACGTCTAACGAGATGCTCTGTTCTTAACAATTTGGGGTAATTTCACCCTTGTTCCCTCTGTCAGGGAGTCAAACGGCCAGGGCAGAATATTGTAAATCTATTATGCTTCCAGACTTCGTGTCTAACTAACCCCTCTTTGTTGTTAGCCCCCTAGCCCTCACTTCTTTCATCTGCTGGCAAACTTCAGGTCACCTTGTAACTCTGCCCCTATTCCCTGAGGATTCAGGCAATATGCTTTATTATATTCCTCTGGGAAAACCTGTCATTTTGATAGTTAACATGATATGGGGATTACCATACTTAACATTACATATATAAGTTATAAATGTTACAATCACACTACAGGCACTATTAACCACCTCATGCCAACCAGGCAAAACCAGTACATGTTAATCCAGCATCATCCAACGGTCCCCAAAAGTCCAGTGGGCCCTCTTGGACATGAAAGAACCTATACTTTAGTTTCCAGTGAATAATATCTTGAGATTGGTTGCGTCAAAGTAAACAGAAAGAAGATTTAAATCTGTAACATGGAAATGCAGCAGTAACAACTGCCAGTTTATTCATTGGTTTAAAATGAAATCCCCTATTGGGATTAAAGCTCCAAGAAGTAGGCAGTTAAAAAAAAGGAAGACTGCCATAAAGAAGTATTGCATATAAATAGTGAAAACTGTTTTAATTTATAAGAACATTTTACCTACTAAAGTTGTGTTATTCTAAATATCAATACAAGAGCATTTGACACATAACATTACTTGGATACTAAACAGATAACTGAGATCACTTCTTTTTGCATAGAAGATACTTGATCATCAGGGCACTCAGAGCATTCATCTCCTTCACACCTTTCATTAAACATCTAACCCCCCCCCCCTGGAATATAGTTGCACCACCACCACACGGGGTTGAGGAACTATACAATTTTCTGAGCTTAGAGGGATGTGTAATAAACCAGTGTTTATGTTTTAGGTATCTAGTTTATTAAGAAGCAATTCAAGTATAAGCTCAGTCTTTACTGCATAAATCATACAAATAGTCCTTGTATGGGTCTGTCCACTGCTGCGGTTTATGTAGACATACTCTGTAGGGCTGGATGTGCAGTGTCCTGGCCAATAAGGGCCGTGTCTAAGCAGCATGTTTCTAGAAACGTTCTGCCTTATTCAATTGTGATTCTGCATATTTAAAAGGGCTCTATATAAGCACAGAGCATATTTTTTTCAAAAGTTTTTTAGTTACTGAATTTCTATCCAAAAGCAAGGTCTTCACTAACTAAAAACTTCTATAAAAAATATGCTATGTGCTTAAATAGAGCCCTTTTAAATTAGCCTAATCGTAATTTAATAAGGCTGTTGGTCCCTGAGAGGCTGTGACACTACACATCTACCCCTATAGAGTCTGTCTGCATACACTCCAGTGGGCAGACCCATCCATTATATTACAAAAATAATAGGTATATTATATACATAGTAAAATCCAGAAACCTTCCAAATCTCTAAATCTCTTTAATAACCGCTATAATTTACATTTGAGAACTCTAATCAGTGCCACAAGGTAGTCACAACTGGCAAAAACAACTCTTAAAGAATCCTGGCCCACATTGTATGGCAAGTCACTGGTGACATTATATCCTTTGTTGCCATGTAGGAAATTAGTGTGGGTAGAGTTTGGAATTAAAATGTAACCTTTATTCAATACAATACTTACAAGTGTATAATACTGGCAACGCCACTTATGGGTAAAAAAACCCATTCACATTATAAAAAAAAGCAATAACACAATAGGTTATGTTGGAGACTTAGTGCCTGTCAGCCCACTAGCTTTGCTATCTCCTGTATAAATGAGGTTGAGCAAAATAGTATGGGGTTGTCACGGACCCCTGTCCAGGGCCTGGATCCTAGTGCATTGAGCCACCATAGAGCACAAAGTGCCCCATTGGAAAATGGGTAGGGGAATTATATTGCCACATGGGAAATGTGGGCAGGTGGGTGGTGGGGTGAATAGCCCCAAAAACATAGGGCCATAGTGTACCACTATGTTTCATATGGTCTTATGGCATATGTCTCTGCCTTATCCTGTGTACTATATCAGGGGTCCCCAACCCCCGGGTCGCGGACCACCACCGGTCTGTGGCCTCTGTTCCGCATGGCCATGTGCTGCAGAGCAGGACCTGGATAAGAGCTGTGATAGCTCACATCAGGTTCAGCTCTGCCTCCCCATGTGGAGGGAGGAGAGCAGGAAGGAAGTGACCGGGGGCTCTGCTTCTGCTGCTAAACAGCTACCAATGACAGCAGAGCAATGGAGGTCCTTCCTGCATGTAGTAACAGGGAGGAGGTCAGGAGAGACAGGCTGCCAACTCACACAGGACAGGAACGCTCATTGCAGACAGCAAGTTGCAGGCCGCAAAGGCTCTATGCCGCCTCATGCGCAATAAAAAAAAACAACCCAGAAAAGCGGGACTTTGAAAAAAAAAAACTAGCGGGACTTAAAAAAAAACAAAACACGAGGTCGCAAAAATACGAAGTTAACGGCCGAAACGCGTACATCAAAAAACACCCAAAACACTAAAAAATAAAAACAAAACATAAAAAAAACATCACACATAGCACGGGTGAGGTTGCACGCAAATTAAAGTCGAATTTAAGGAGTTTCGTCACTTGAAAATCGACCCTGAAGCGCAGAAAACAAGGACACATGACTTTTAAATACAACAATTACGACCCGCGGAACTTATAAAAAATTATCCAAGGTTGCAAAAATGCAAAGTGAACGGCCGAACCGCGCACATCGACAAACACGAACAGCACAACAAAAAATACCGCCAGGCACGTACGAGTTAGCCAGGAACATAGCACATAGAAAATATACCATTACAAAGGACGGAAAATGCTTGCGAGCCAAGTAACATAGAAAAAAGCCCGCATTTTACAACACTTTCTTACAACTCATAACCTAAAAAAACGGTTTGCCCTGCGCACGCAGCCTATTTACACTGCACACTTGCCACATTGCTGACACTTTCTCCTCAGATGATCAACACTCCAAATGTACATTTTCAGATGCAGGAAAATCCAAATAGACTGTTAGCTCTTCAGAAGATTGATTGCTGCATATTAAATATAAATAGGTAACGTATATTCATTTATTAATTCATATTACTTTATTAATTCACTGTACTCAAAACATTTTTTTTATTTTACACTGTACTTATATATCTGTCTTCGCGATGAGTGTCAAAGGTGATCGTTGCAAAGCCGGACACTTGAAGTACACAAGGCGCTTGGCTCACAATTCCATCTATGGCGCAGAATTTTAGATAAAAGATGTCCTTAAAATGTTTTCTTGTCATATGGCGACTTATTGGAGTATCACCATTTTCCTCAATGCTGTAGAGGTATTCCCAGACATGTCATCTAAATTGGCATACTGTCTTTCCAACATAGATTTTGTTACCCTCACGTATATATGACTCCTGTTGATGAACAAATGATCTCAAACTGTCCAGTAGTTGGATGCAAAAAGGTTTTTCTTTTATATATATATATATATTTATTTTTTATATATATAGCGACATTCTGAGCAATGTCCACACCGGTGACAACCATTTGGAATTTTAAGCCACATGCTTTCTTTTTTGTTTTTGTTTTAGGTGGCTATGAACCAGGATGTCATATAGACTGTGTGATCGCCTAAATGTGATTAATGGTTTAGCACCTATATGTGATGACAAATCATTATCCATGCATAAAATATGCCAATATGTGTTCAACGTATATTTTAGAATAGCTACATGGTCACTATAGGTGAAGATTGCTCTTGTCGCATTATCTGGAGTACACATGGTTTTATTAGGTATTAATTGGTCTCAATTGGTACTTAGAGCTCGCTTGTAAACTGATTTGAGGCATCTATTATGATATCCTCTTTCCTTAAAGTCAGCATCTGAGTTTATCTTCCTCATGGTTAAAATTTTGACCATTAGAGCAATTCCGGCATATTCTTAAATACTGTCCAATCGGAATTCCCTATTTAAGGATACATTTCAGCATGGAATGCATATATACATATTACCATTGAGAAAGGCCGATATATGGCCAAAACTCGTCTGCTATTCATTTTAGTATAACCATTTAGTGATACTGATCACTTCCAAAATTTTATTGGTGTATTTAATTTTTAGTTTGTGTATATTGTTATATTTTTTTACTGTTTTTCAAAGTGATAACGGTTTGTTTTTTTGTGTATATATCACTCATATACAATACGAACCTTGTTGTGGGTGTAGACATCAACGCTCCTGCACCGGTGTGCTTTCAGTAAGGGTCCAGTAACATTTACATGTATATTTCCTTTATAGTGCTGATACCCTGGTCCACCTTCAAAGGTGAGGTTTTCTATGTTGGGTCTGTTAACCCTACTAGTTTATACTACCATAAAGAGAGTGTGACCTTGGTGTGTGCATTAGCACTGGAAGCACAGAAATATAGTACCATGTAGTTATTGGGACTGGACTCAGAGAGACGGTAGCTCCTTATTTGTGCATACCAAGTGTAAGGTTTTTGGACTAACAACCACCATTGGACATTGATTCAAATTTCCTCTGGACAAAATCGACATTTGGCAAGGGGATCTGGATATAAAGAAGACGGGATAATAATGTGATATCCTGTTGTTGTTTTTTTATTTAAATCAATGTACCATATATACTACACCATCACATATTTTGTGCTTCTCCGCCCCCTACCCTCTTTTTAAGAAAATAATGTTTAAGTGCATCTGTGGACAGCATTCATTTGGAGGAAGCAGCATCTGCCGGTGGTGGGGACAATAAAGACATTGGACTAAAAGTTAAAGTGGACTAACAACTATACCGCTGTATCCAGTTGGCGAAGGAAAAACTCACAGGCTCTTGACCCATATGTTCATTTTATTACAGATGTTTATTATATATCTTTATATACCACATATTCCCAGTGCTATTTTAAGGAGAGTGTATTAGTGCAGTTTCAGAAGAATTGTACCTCCTCTCTTATTGATATATAAAAAGATGTGGGTTTTATGTATCAACATATTTTAGAAGAGTGTCAGTGTACTTATCGTAAATAATTGTGCACTACCGTGAACTGTAAGCTATAATCCACACCGGGCATCGGAGCAGTGTGATTACAGTGTTATTACCCCTATTGTGGGTAAGTGTAAGTATGTACTGTTCATCTCTGTCATCCCCATCTATGCCATAATTTGTCTCTTGAAAGTATAACCATCTTACCTTTTATAATTATTTCATCTGGTTTATACTCTATCTATCTAGTTCCGCGAACCTAGCGCTGTACACATAGCCAACCACCAAATTCATATTTTAATTCTGCTCTAAAGATTATTGTAGGATCTTTTGACAGTTCATGATAGGTGACTCAGTCCATTAGGATCTTTTGGCACATTTTTATATTTATGCATTATGTTGCATCAACACTGTGTTTCTACCTTTGTCTGCAGGTTTTATTACTACAGACTAGTTCTGTCTTAGATCATGCTTTTCTTTGAGCAGATGTCAGATTACTTTGATTCATTGTTGCCCACTTTTTATATTCCTGTTCCAGTTTTTTAGATGTCTTATGAAGGTCATAATAAAGGGATACTCATTGAAGGTTGGAGTGAATTTACCTTGATTTGAAAAGTGACTTGTTGTTTCATCTGCAATGTTTATTTCTTGTTCTACTAGTAATGACCATAGAGCATCCAAAGCTTTACCATCTTCCAATTCCAGACCAACCTGCATTATTTTCTTATTCTTTTTGATTTTAAAGTATTTTGAAGCTAATTTCCTAGCAAATAAATAAAAAGTCTTTGGTGTCCTCAAAGAGATCTGTGTGTGACACAGGTACAATTGTAAGCCCTTTCCTTAATACTTCAATGTGATCATTAGACCACTTCATATTGGACAAATTCACTATCATTTCATTAGAGATCTCGGAGTCTGTGGACCGAACTTGACTTGGGATTATGTCTTGATGTTTGCCTTCCATAGTCTTGGAGGTCTGGTGGTCCATTACATGTATTGATTCTGATGTCCTCGCGATCTGTGATTGCTTTTTTGTCTTGGGGTTTGCCCCCTCCCAAAAAAATCAAACTGATTCCTTAGAGTATTTCCTCTACTTGTGACAGGGAGTGCTGGATATCTAATTCCTTCCGGATCCTCACCCTGGTTCTGATTTGTTTGATGATCTTCAGTCTCCGAGATTTCTGCTTCCGATGAGCTACCATCTGAATCTCATGATTGGAAAGATTCAGATGTTTAAAAACACGGCTTTGATCTCTTATATAATCACTTTGATCTCTTATATATTTATTTGGTAGGAAATTAGAACTACCATACAATGGCTGTACCCAAATTCATTGTTGTACCTGCATGAAAAAAAAGATTTTATTTAATGACCATTGCTGTTTCATTCCCACCTCTATTTATTTTACCAAGATGTAATCTTTACAAAGTGATCATTCAAAGCAAGAAGAACGAACATCGTAATATATTTTTCTAGATAGCAAGTCAGATCAACACCCGATACATTTGCTGTGAGCACACAGAAAGTCATTCCAGAGAGCTTCCTATGGAAAAAGTTTGGGAAAGTTACTTTTGGAAAATGCAGTGAGTAAGCCACCCTAATACAGGAGTGATCCCTATATTAAACTGAAAGGATCTTTTTAAAGATGTCTCACCTATTCATTTCTGGGTTAACTTTCCCCAGCAGCTTTGGCAGTTCCAGTTGATGCCGGAAAAGCATCCAGTCCAGCCCCATGCCCATCACGCCACAGTTTGCCAGAAGGACCAGCCACGTTCTTCTGTGTTGGAGTGTATGAATGAACAGAGGTCTAAGGTTTGGTAGAATGGAAGACAAAGGTCAAGCACTATATTTGCACACCAATGTAAGGAACACACAGGGCTCCATGTCGGCCTACATTTTTTCCAGTCACACCATCAAGCCCTCTACTATGTTAATGTTGCCATTGATCACTTCTGCTAGAGGAACCAGACAGTTTGTGGTACAGGAGGCATTTTTGGGTGGTAGATGGAGAGGAAGAGTTATACAGAGTCGAGTCGCCGCCTACTTTTGATGTCAGCATTGAGTAGTCAATGAAATAAGGCACGTATCGTGAGCTGGCTTGTGGGTATATAAGGTGACATTTAGGCATTCTGCAAACAGAACAGCCGTCATCGCTGTCTTGGATAAAATGTGCAATTTAACAGATTTTTTTTAAAAAAGGGATGGTCATTTGCTTTCAGGCCAAGGGTGACAGCATTTCTGAAACCGCGTAGTTTGTGAGTTGTTCCCATGCTGCTGTGGTTAAAGTGTGCCTTGACTGGACACATGGCATAATTGGGAATGAACTGCAGCGCAACTGTAATTACCCCTTTTGAAAATGAACTATAAATCTCAAAAGTAGTAACTGGTATTAATATGCTTCTGTCAGGTTGGATCATCATGCCATTTATAAATGTAAGATGAAGGTTTTAAGTAGATTAAATATTTGAGTTTGAAGAGGCAGAGGGTCATACAACATTGGTAGAATGGACACACACTAGTCGTATGTTTCTATCACATTAATAAATTATTTAAACAGTGTATGCGTCAAAAAGCTACTGAGAGGCGCTCACATTTATATCAGAACCAGTATTTTTTGGACAGTTTGAGAAAACCATCGGAAAGATTGCCAAGCTTAAGAGACCACTTAGATCTGTTTTTTCCATAAGGTTCAGAGATTAAAAACGTTATAATAGGTCAAATGTTTATAAAGTACATTTAACTTTGATACAATTTTTTTACCAGTTGTTTGGAGGTAATGTCTAAACAGGATAATGCTAATTTGGCTTTGAAAGTTTCCAGTAGCAGTAACAAAGTTCACTCTTATACAATCCAGGGACCTCATTCAATTGCGGGACATAACTCGATCACAAATAGCTGATTTCCTGCAATCGGGTTATGTCCTTGCGTTGCCCTACGTTTACGCTGCTATTCAATTGGCCGGGCGCGCAAGTTAGTCCCCCTTCCCGCTAATCTCAAACTATGCTATCGGCAGTAAGCATTGGAGGGCTTGAACCTGATCGCGGCCCCAAGTCCGCAACTCGTGTTTCAATCCTGGAAACTCAGAGTACTGTAAATGCAAATATAAATTCAAGACAGCACTGTAAAGCACTGTAAATGATGGGGAATAAATGGGTGACATTAGGAATCAAGGCACAACAGGATTGCTTTTTTATTTGATTAATAAGTGCTACGATTTGTAAGTAAGCCCTTGGCGACACCTCCTTGGTACAAGTAACCTGTGGTTTGCGTTTAGACATTTACAGGCTTGACGGAAGGGTGAATCTGAGGAATTGAAAAGCGATTTGGGATTTTTTGCGGCCGTGAAAGATCAAAGGCTTTGGGGGAAGTAACTTGCAATTAGCAGAATCACAATGGAAAGTAGCACTCAGCACGTAACCCGATCGTAGTACGCAAACGGAAGGTAATTGAATAGCAATGTACTTGCGATCAGCATTTGCGAGCCCGGATCTCTAAAATGTAGCAATTTAATGAAGCCCCAAGTCTCCCCCCACTTGGAGAATTTGATTACCAGAAAAAAAATAGTAGAACCTACAAAAGCAAAATTGAATATAAAACATTAAAATAAAATACAGCCTTTAAATGTTTTTGAAGGCAGTGGTGCTTTAAATAGAGATATGAGTTACAATTATCTATTCTTCCATAAAATAGAGACTTTAGGGGGATAGAAACACAGTTGATACCACATTAAAATAAGACTTACCTCTAATAAATGTGGCTAGTATCTCCTCTATGGGTATGGTTAGTAGCCCTGTTCTATGGAACAAACACTGGCAGATAATGTATTGTGTGATAAGGTGATTTTTAGGTAATGTGGACTAGCTGATACTTTAGATGGATTGAATATAAGAAACATAGGTCAAGACCTAGGCTTTAGTTTTTGAAATTGTGGCAAGTGAGAACTAACACTATTACCTGACAACTTTGAGTGTTTTGTGCTCCTCATGATCCACCCCATCAATGAATATAGGAGCATCTGCACAGGAGGCAGAGATTGCATGCTTGGCGGCATCTTTTAGTTGAAGATTTGGGCACAGGTTTGAGGTAGTTGGAGCACTGTTCAGCAGGAGGAGTCTAGATATAATACTTACAGATTACTTTTCAATGGTTGTGAAGATCCCTGTAGATTCTACCACAGTCTGCTCCAGCATCACCTTATTTGATGTTTCTTGGGTATCGTCTAGGGAAAAAGTTAAAATTTGTGACCAGCAATTAATCATTTACAATACAACCAAATTACATACAAAAATAGGTGTTTAGAGAATAGATGTTCCTAGACTGTGGCCAAACACCATTCCTGTGTTTCATGATAACTGGAAATGCCAACATGGTGTATTTTAGTCATTTCAAACAAAGCAACATGGAAGTGCCTAGACAACAGATGTCATTGTTAATGTACTGAGTTACATAGGAATATAGCCTTTACACTTAAGAAGCAGGCAGTTAAAATAAAAGTGATCATAGACTTTGCAATCAACCTGAATCTACTGAGCGGTAGGCTAAAGTTTGGGAACCACCAGTTTAAGAGGCAATAGCCCTACAACTATCACCAAACGGACGTCCTTCCCTCCACAAAAAAAAAAGCAAACCTTGTTTTCAACTCATTTGTTGTCTACTCACACCTGGAATACTGAGATCTAAAGGTCATTCACAACCAGCTTTCCTTTTTCAGCCTTCATGGACCTCTTGAACATGTAGGCAGAGGAAGAATTGCTCTGTCATAATGTACTCTATTTGAGTGGGGAGCCAATTTAGAACAACACCATGGCCTACTCATCATAGAACCCAAATGAATTAAATGATCCTTGATAGCTACAACCTGTACCTTCCCAGACTTGACTGCTCAGGGGGCCCAATACAGCCAAGTCTATTAGAGTTTTAGAATTATAACTAAAGATGTCAATATCAAAGATGTGCAAGGAAGTGTAAAAATGGCCTGCACCCCAGGGTTTTACACTTATTCTTAGCTTATATGCATGGATTAAAAATTAAAGGAGTTTTTGTGTCATGACAACTCCGTACACTGCTCGGTTAATTAAGAAGTGTGCCAATTAATTTCTAGCTGTCTAAATGCTCTTTCACTATGTTTCTCTTTACAATGTCCACACCTAAGCAGTACTGATGCTGCATTAATGGGAGAAGGGAAACCAAATGTTATTTAGTTGAATGTTTTAGCGTAGACTTTGAATGTTTTATAAATATAATATAAAATTGATAAAAAAAAAGTGTTTTGCTTTTAAAAAAACATTTTATCAGTTTTAGTTATTAAAAGAAACAACAATAAAAACATATAAGCATATGCTTAGGTAACAAGAACAAAACAAATAGAATTACAATTACTGGCATACAAAATTGAGTGGAAAAAAACAAATCACATATATTATTATTATTATTATTATTATTATTATTATTATTGTTTATTTGTTATGTGCCAACATATTCCGTAGTGCCATACATGGGTTGTGATCAAGGCAAAATAATATTAACACATTACAAAAAAATGTAGGGCCCTGTCTTTGAGCTTAGAATCTGGTGTCAATAGTGCTTTCCCCAAATCACCATGCAAAGACTTACGCTCATTGCAGACGAGCCTCGCATAGCGAGGCGAGCCGTTAAACCGTAGCACTTTGGCAATGAGCGCCGCAGGCGCTCATTGCAGGAGAGCCTTGCGTAGCGAGGCAAGCCATTAAACCGTGGCACTTTGGCAATGAGCGCCGCAGGCGCTCATTGCAGGCGAGCCTTGCGTAGCGAGGCAAGCCATTAAACCGTGGCACTTTGGCAATGAGCGCCGCAGGCGAGCTCGAGGCGAGCCGTTAATACGTAGCACGCTCCTTGACAGCAACTGAGGCACTCGCGAACTTTACCTTATAACGCAAACAACACAACACACCAACTGCGACCCTCGCAAACTTTATGAGACACCTAAACACTCATTACGGTAATGAGATGTGTATGTTTTGAAAGTTGTTTAGTTAATAATATACATATGGAATTCTAAGGTAGCTAATGTTGTTTTGTGTGTACTACTAAAATATATAATACAAATTAATAAATGAATATACTTTACCTATTTTGAAGCATTGTGTTGAAGATCTGTGAACCTTGTCTGATGTTGCTGCAGCATTAGTGGTGTGGAGGTGCTGTGTGAGCGTGATGAACGTGTGCAGTGTA
>CM050170.1:86967661-86970161 GCA_027410445.1 Discoglossus pictus
AATCTAAAAAGACTACATCCACTGAGTTGCCCTGATCCAAGTTCCTACTAACCTCCTCAAAAAAACTAATTAGATTGGTCTGACACGACCTTTCCTTCATAAATCCATGTTGACTGCTACCTATGATCCTGTTCAAATAGACATATTCTTGTATTCTGTCCCTTATTAACCCTTCTAAAAGCTTCCCAACTACAGAAGTGAGGCTCACTGGTCTATAATTCCCCGGATTTGCTCTAGATCCCTTCTTAAATATAGGTATCACCTCTGCTTTTCTCCAGTCATCTGGTAGAGACCCTGTAGTGAGCGAGTCTTTAAAGATTAGATATAATGGTTTGGCTATTACAGAACCCAGCTCCCTCAGTACCCTTGGATGTATTCCATCAGGACCTGGGGCTTTATTAACATTTATTTTCTCCAACCTCTTTTGTATTTCTTCCTGCGTTAACCAATTATTTAGTGAAGGTAGTGTAGCCCCATTATGTTGCAGTGTCCCAACCACTGGTACCTCCCTTGTGTAAACCGAAGAAAAGAACCTATTTAGCTCATCTGCCTTTTCCTGGTCACTAATTATCAGATGGCCTGTGTCACATTGTAATGGTCCTATCGATTCCTTCCTGGCCTTCTTCCCATTAATATATTTATAAAATATTTTAGGGTTAGTCTTACTTTCCATTGCAACTGACTTCTCATTTTCTATTTTAGCCAGTCTAATAGCCCTTTTGCAAGCCTTGTTGATTTCCTTATAGTCACATAAAGATGCCTCTGTTCCCTCCTTCTTGTATAATTTAAATGCATACTTCTTTTTCCTCATCATGATCTTTAAGTCATTGTTAAGCCACATGGGATGTGATTTACTCCTATTTATTTTATTTCCACATGGTACATGCTGATGAGTATGTTTATTTAGTAAGGATTTGAATGTTGTCCATTTATTTTCAGTATTCTTCCCTGTAAGTTCTTTGTCCCAGTCTATATGTTGTATTGCTGCCCGTAGCCCATTAAAGTTAGCCCTTTTAAAATTTAGAGTTTTTGTTGGCCCCTTACAACTCTGTTTTTTGTATTCAATCTCAAATGAGACTGTGTTGTGATCACTGTTCCCCAAGGGTTCCCCTATTTTTACATTTGATATTATATCAATATTACTTGTGATGACTAAATCCAAGATGGCCCCATTTCTAGTAGGTTCTTGTATTACCTGGGCTAGATAATGATCCCTGAGTGTACTCAAGAACCTGCTCCCCTTAGCTGAGCTGCTGGTCTCGTTTATCCAGTTTATATCAGGGTAATTAAAGTCTCCCATTATTAGAACTTGCCCATGCTTAGCTGCATTTCCAATCTGTAACAATAATTGTATTTCCTCACTTTCAGCTATATTTGGGGGTTTATAGCATACTCCCACCAATATGCATTTAGAATTAGCTCCTCCACTATTTAGCTCAACCCACAAGGATTCAATGATGCCGTTAGTGCCAGCATAAATATCTTCTCTAACTATAGGCTTAAATTCAGGCTTAACATAAAGACAGATCCCTCCTCCTCTTTTACCATTGCCCCTATCTTTCCTAAATAGGTTATAACCATCCAGATTAACAGTCCAGTCATGAGATTCATCCCACCATGTTTCCGTAATGCCTATTAAGCCCCATTTTTCTTGTACTGCTAATATTTCTAGCTCATCCATTTTCCCAGGCAAACTTCTTGCGTTTGCAATCATACACTTTATGTTGCTATGGCTCTGCTGATGTGAAGTGCCTGCCACTGTATTTGAGGCCCCTATTAATATCTCCCTACTTTCTATTGTAACCCTCCCCCCTTCTCCTCCCCCATGGGTAAATAATTCATCCCTTTCCCTCTCTACCCTATTTACCCCAATACTTCTATATAGTCCCTCCCCCCCACCTACAAGTTTAAAAACTCCCCCAGCCGTTCTACCATCCTATTCCCTAGCACAAAAGCGCCCTCATCATTAAGGTGCAATCCATCCCTGCAATAGAGATTGTACCCAAGTGAGAAGTCAGCCCAGTGCTCTAAAAACCCAAAACCCTCTGCACTGCACCACTTTTTTAGCCACGCATTAACCTCCCTAAGCTCCTTCTGCCTCCCTGGGCTAGCACGTGGCACTGGTAGTATCTCAGAAAATACTACCTTGGAGGTCCTTGCTTTAAGCTTATTCCCTAATTCTCTAAAATCATTCTTTAGGACGCTCCATCTTCCACTAACTTTGTCATTGGTACCAATGTGTACCAAGACCGCCGGTTCATTACCAGCCCCTCCCAATAATTTATCCACCCGATCCACAACATGCCGAACCCGAGCACCCGGGAGACAGCAAACTGTTCGATTGCTGGGATCTGGGTGACAAATTACCCTGTCTACCTTCCTAATAATAGAGTCCCCTACCACCAAAACATGTCTGTTGCTCTGCCTATTCTGCCCTCCCTCTTCTCCAGTAGAGCTGTTCGCCCGGCTGTTAGAGGGAACAGCTCTATCTGGCATTGCC
>CM050170.1:87617661-87775161 GCA_027410445.1 Discoglossus pictus
TTTGTTGATTTGGATGTATGCTTTGGGTCGTTGTCATGCTGAAAGATGAATATAATTGCCTCTATCTTAACTAAGGCCCCAGTTCCAGCTGAAGAAAAACAGCCCCAAAGCATGATGCTGCCACCACCATGCTTCACGGTGGGTATGGTGTTCTTTTGGTGATGTGCAGAGTTGTTTTTGCGCCAAACATATCTTTTGGAATTATGGCCAAAACGTTCAACCTTGGTTTCATCAGACCATAACACTTTTTCCCACATGCTTTTGGGAGACTTCAGATGTGTTTTTGCAAAATGTAGCCTGGCTTGGATGTATTTCTTCGTAAGAAAAGGATTTCGTCTTGCCACTCTACCCAATAGCCCAGACATATGAAGAATACGGGAGAATGTTGTCACATGTACCACACAGCCAGTACTTGCCAGATATTCCTGCAGCTCCTTTAATGTTGCTGTAGGCCTCTTGGTAGCCTCCCAGACTCGTTTTCTTCTTGTCTTTTCATCAATTTTGGAGGGAGCTCCAGTTCTTGGTAATGTCACTGTTGTGCCATATTTTCTCCACTTGATGATGGCTGTCTTCACTGTGTTCCATGGTATATCTAATGCCTTGGAAATTCTTTTGTACCCTTCTCCTGACTGATACCTTTTAACAATGAGATCCCTCTGATGCTTTGGAAGCTCTCTGTGGACCATGGCTTTTGCTGGGGATGCGACAAAGAAAATTTCAGGAAAGACCAACTAGAGCAGCTGAACTTTATTTGGGGTTAATCAGAGGCACTTTAAATGATGGCAGGTGTATGTTGACTCCTAACATGATTTGGAATGTGATTGCTTAATTATGAACACAGCTACATACTGTCACAAAGTCAGGCTGACCTATGGATATATTTTAGAAGGAAGATATGTCAGCACTAGGCTGATTAGGTCCACTAGTCAAGTGCTGACAGAAGTAAAGAAATTAGATGCACCTGAAGTGGAGAACACTATTTAATCCCCAGGAACTAACAGCCAAAGAAAGGGAGTCTGGGGGAAGTAAGAGGGCAGACACAGAAAGCGTCGGTGCTGGAAGCAGTGAGAGACAAGCCAAGGAAGTTACTGTTTGGAAACATGTCCAATCTGGTGAGGACCGGTGCTGCAGACTGAAGCCTCCTGCAAGGCCGAATACAATTACTATAAGGTCAGAAATTCAGAAAAGGTCAGGGAAGAGGCTGAGTGCTTTACCGGTTAATTTGCTGTAGGTTAATCTTGCATATAAAAGGGTCCCTGGGATGAAGCATATGGGAGAGACGGGAGGGCCCTATGCTTCATCCATGGTTACTTATTTAAAGATGTGGGAAAGACGTCTGATCAAATAAGAGACTATTTGTATCCTGGCCACAAGATGGCACTATAAGAGACTATTTGTATCCTGGCCACAAGATGGCACTATAAGAGACAATTTGTATCCTGCCACAAGCTGTCACTATAAGAGATTATTTGTATCCTGGCCACAAGGTGGCACTACACCACCTATAAGAGACTATTTGTATCCTGGCCACAAGGTGGCACTACACCACCTATAAGAGACTATTTGTATCCTGGCCACAAGGTGGCACTACACCAACTATAAGAGACTATTTGTATCCTGGCCACAAGGTGGCACTATCCCTCACAGCAGAGACTTCTGCTGGAAGTAAAACTGGATTCATTTGTTTTCTTTTTGTATCCTAAATTCTCTGGAGCAGAGAAGCTGCCCGGGTGTAGACAGGGTGTTCCTGTATGTTAAGTAAGAACGTATATGTAGATTTTTATTTTCATTTTTCTACTTCTCATCCTTGTTTATGAGCCCTACTAATAAACAAGTCTTCTGCATCTTAAATCTGTATTGCAGAACCTTTTGTCGCTAAGATTTCCTGTGGTAAACGGCCATCCTTGTCACAATACCCAGTTATAAGAGGGTGTGCAGACTTATGCAACCACATTATTTTTCTTTTTTTTTTTCTTCCCTCCACCTAAAATATTTCAGTTTGTTTTTCAATTGAGTTGTACAGTTTATAGGTCACATTAAAGGTAGAAAAAGTTCTAAAATGATTTATCTTTGTCTAATTTTTTTACAGCACAGAAACCTGACATTTTAACAGGGGTGTGTAGACTTTTTATATCCACTGTATATATATATATATATATATATATATATATATATATATATATATATATATATATATATATATATATATATATATATATATATATATTTAAAGTGATGTCCCGAACAGTTCCCGGAGAGCTATTTGCGGCGATTTTCGCATGTTTGCGTTCGCATCGAACGGCGAACACATGCGCTTTTCGGTCCGCCCCCTATTCTTTATCATTGAGGAAACTTTGACCCTGCACCTTACAGTCAGCAGACACATTCCAGCCAATCAGCAGCATACACTCCCTTCCAGGGCCTTCCATCTGAAGGACAGCCTCCATTTTAGAATCATTCTGAAGCTACATTCGTTGAGAGAGGACAAATATTCTACCTGCTGCTGATTTAATAGGGAAATAGATAGCCAGGCTGTGTATTTAGCTTTCAAAACACACCTGAAGGACTCATCTGATATCTGCTCCAAGGACAGCAACCCCAAAAGCCCTTTTTAGGGCTAGAACATCATTTATTTTATTATTTTTGTAACGGAACCCATCACTGTTTTACCCTGTTTTATGGTTATGTAATTCTTATGGTTAAAATATGATCACATTGCTTTACTGTAGATATGTTCTGGGTTATAATATGTTGTGGTTATATCTGTAAAAATATATTGTATTGTGTGTTATGCAGTCAAATCTCTTGGGTCTCATACACTTGGTCAGGAGTTGCCCATCTGCCTCTTAATAGTATTTGCTAAACCACACAAGAGATAGCAGAACAAAAGGGTTTTAGCAGACAAGATGGCACCATGAACAATGGGGGTAGGGACTCTTGAATAATGAGATGACCTGGGGTTTCTCCTATACTCCCAGCAGGGGAATAAGTGAGCTTAGAGATGTTACTCTCTCCCCCGTCAGAGGTAGAATGAGCAGTTAGCCACGCCTAGTGGGCGGCTCCTGGGGGAGGGGACTCCTGGCTCCCACGCATTAACCCTGTCTGATTGGCCAGAGGTAATTAGGGGTTGACCAAAGGTAGTCACTGCCCCTACTGTGTATGTGAAGTGTTTAAAAATGTGTTTTGTTTTAATAAAGGAGAGTTCTTTGACCCTTCAAAACGTAGCCTTGTCTCGTTCTTGGGGGGGGATTTATGGTACCGTTACACTGCCACATTTTACAGCACTCCTGGATTATACAATGGGATATCGTGGATGGGAATAAACATTTTATTACTGCACAGCACCTTGCTTCAGAAAAGGACGTTTTCAACGGCAGGTACCCCTCACCAACTAGGGTAGCCGTTACAATTTTTTTCTGTGTAATCTTATTGCATATGCCTGCCTGCTAGCGTGTGTGTGAGGCCTATTGCATCTACTCTGCCAACTTTTGCCAGTGCACAGTGACACTCATATCTGGTGCAACCGTAGTGTACAGTGACATAAAACAACCCTTTTTTTTCTGTAATCGATTGAATATCAGTTGCCTACCTACAGGCGTGTGTGTGAGGCCTATTGCATCTACTCTGCCAACTTTTGCCAGTGCACAGTGACACTCATATCTGGTGCAACCGTAGTGTACAGTGAAATAAAATAACCCTTTTTTTCAGTAATCGATTGAATATCAGTTGCCTGCCTACAGGCATGTGTGTGAGGCCTATTGCATCTACTATGCCAACTTTTGCCAGTGCACAGTGACACTCATATCTGCTGCAACCGTAGTGTACAGTGACATAAAGCAACCATTTTTTGACTGTAATCAATTGAATATCAGTTGCCTGTCTACAGGCGTGTGTGTGAAGCCTATTGCATCTACTCTGCCAACTTTTGCCAGTGCACAGTGACACTCATATCTGGTGCAACCTAGTGTACAGTGAAATAAAAGAACCCTTTTTTTTCTGTAATCAATTGAATATCAGTTGCCTGCCTACAGGCATGTGTGTGAGGCCTATTGCATCTACTCTGCCAACTTTTGCCAGTGCACAGTGATACGTCATATCTGGTGCAACCGTAGTGTACAGTGACATAAAACAACCCTTTTTTTCAGTAATCGAATGAATATCAGTTGCCTGCCTACAGGCGTGTGTGTGAGGCCTACAGCGCCTACTCTGCCAACTTTCGCCAGTGCACAGTGACACTCATATCTGGTGCAACCGTAGTGTACAGTGACATAAAACAACCCTTTTTTGACTGTAATCGATTGAATATCAGTTACCTGCCTACAGGCGTGTGTGTGAGGCCTACAGCGCCTACTCTGCCAACTTTTGCCATGCACAGTGACACTCATATCTGGTGCAACCTAGTGTACAGTGAAATAAAAGAACCCTTTTTTTTCTGTAATCAATTGAATATCAGTTGCCTGCCTACAGGCATGTGTGTGAGGCCTATTGCATCTACTCTGCCAACTTTTGCCAGTGCACAGTGATACGTCATATCTGGTGCAACCGTAGTGTACAGTGACATAAAACAACCCCTTTTTGACTGTAATCGATTGAATTTTAGTTACCTGCCTACAGGCGTGTGTGTGAGGCCTACAGTGCCTACTCTGTCAACTTTTGCCAGTGCACAGTGACACTTATATCTGGTGTCACAGTAGCTTGCACGCATAGTACCACTAATCGGAAAAAAAAATGACAGGCAGAGGCAGGCCACCCCGCAGGGGCTGTCGTGGTCGTGGTGCTGTTATTCCCTTTGGCCCTAGAATAATGCCCAGTTTTCAGAGGCAACGTACCCTGAACTTGAAAAGTTCTGAGGACATGGTTGACTGGCTAACACAGGACACCCAATCTTCTACAGCTTCCGCTTGGAACCTAGACGCACCATCCTCCAGCTTAGCTTCGGGCACCTCTCCAGTTACCACTCGCCCGCCTGCCCCCACAACCAACACTAGCACCACAGCCGCTTCACTTGATCCGTCAGCAGAGTTATTTACACATCCGTTGGAAGAAATGAGTGATGCACAAACATTAGTGCCAAAGGATGTAGATAACAGGGATATGTCCCAGTCAGGCAGCATTACACACATGGACGTACGGTCTGATGATGATGATGATGTTGTACCCGGTGCTGCTTCCTTTGTTGAGTTGTCAGATACAAGTGAAGCGGTTGATGATGACGATGCGTCCGTGGATGTCACGTGGGTGCCCGCTATAAGAGAAGGAGAACAGGAGAAATGATCAAATGGGGAGACAGAGAGGAGGAGGAGACGAGTTGGAAGCAGCGGGAGGTCGTCGAACGTAGCTAGTGGCACAGTCAGACAGCATGCATCGGCACCTGGGGTCAGCCAGACAGCACGCCAGTCAACGCATGCTGTTGCTACAACCAGAATGCGTCATTGCAGAGCTCAGCAGTGTGGCAATTTTTTCGTGTGTCTGCCTGTGAATACAGCGATGCCATTTGCAACCTTTGCAAAAAGAAACTGAGTTGTGGGAAGTCCAACACTAACCTAGGTACAACTTCTTTGCAAAGGCACATGATGTCACATCACAAACGCCTATGGGATCAACACATGAGTACAAGCAGCACACAAAGTCAAAGCCGCCATCCTCCTCCTGGTCCAGCATCTTCAGCCACGTCAACCACTGCTGCCCTGCTTGCCCCCTCTCAACCATCCGCCACTCCGTGTCTCGCCCTGAGCAGTCCCTGCTCATCTGCCCACAGTCAGGTGTCTGTCAAGGACATGTTTGAGTGTAAGAAGCCAATGTCACAAAGTCACCCCCTTGCCCGGCAACTGACAGCTGGCTTGTCTGAACTCTTAGCCCGCCAGCTTTTACCATACAAGCTGGTGGAGTCTGAGGCGTTCAAAAAATGTGTAGCTATTGGGACACCGCAGTGGAAGATACCCGGCCAAAATTTCTTTGCACAAAAGGCAATCCCCAACCTGTACTCGATTGTGCAAAAGGAAGTAATGGCATCTCTGGCACACAGTGTTGGGGCAAGGGCCCATCTGACCACGGATACCTGGTCTGCAAAGCATGGTCAGGGCAGGTATATCACCTACACTGCACATTAGGTAAACCTGGTGACGGCTGCCAAGCATGGAATACGTGGCTCTGCAGAGGAGTTGGTGACCACGACTTGCAGACAGGCCTGCTGCCACCTCCTCTACTCCTCCTACTCCATCCTAACTTCCTCGGCTACGGCAGTGTCACGCCGTCTTGGGGTTGTTTTCCCTGAAAGCAGAGAGTCACACCGGACCAGCACTCCTGTCCGCCCTGAACGCACAGGTGGATCAGTGGCTGACTCCGCACCAACTGGAGATCGGCAAAGTGGTTTGTGACAACGGAAGAAATTTGTTGGCAGCATTGAATTTGGGCAAGTTGACACATGTGCCGTGCATGGCACATGTGTGTAATCTGATTGTGCAATGCTTTGTGCATAAGTACCCAGGCTTCTGGACGTCCTGAAGCAGGCCAGGAAGGTGTGTGCCCATTTCAGGCGTTCCTACACGGCCATGGCGCCCTTTACAGATATCCATCGGCGAAACAACATGCCAGCGAGGCGCTTGATTTTAAACAGCCCGACACGTTGGAATTCAACACTCCTAATGTTCGACCGCCTGCTCCAACAAGAAAAGGCCGTTACCGAGTATTCGTATGACCGGGGTGCTAGGACAGCCTCTGCGGAGCTGGGGATTTTTTTTGCCATGTTACTGGACGGTCCTTTTGAGGTGACAAACCTGGTCAGTCGCACCCATGGCGACATCATACCATTTGTTTTCTTCCTGGAGCGTGCCCTGCGAAGAATGCTGGATCAGGCCGTAGATGAGCGTGAAAAGGAAGTGTTGTGGTCACCATCACCACCAGAAACAGCCATATCAGCATTGCTTGCTGGACCTGCGGCAACGCTGGAAGAGGATTGTGAGGAAGAGGAGTCAGAGGAGGAATGTGACTTTGAGGAGGAGGAGGAAGACCAACCACAACAGGCATCCCAGGGTGCTCGTTGTCACCTATCTGGTACCCGTGGTGTTGTACGTGGCTGGGGGGAAGAACATACCTTCAGTGAGATCACTGAGGACGAGGAATGGGACATGACTAGCTCGGCATCCAACCTTGTGCAAATGGGGTCTTTCATGCCTGTTGAGGGACCCTAGTATAAGAAGGATGAAGGAGAACGACCTGTACTGGGTGTCCACGCTACTAGACCCCCGGTATAAGCAGAAAGTGCCTGAAATGTTACCGAATTACCACGTCGGAAAGGATAAAGCACTTCCAAACTAACATCAATTTTTCTGGTCGCTGCAACAATACCTAATTTTTGCATTTAAATTATTTTATTTTAGAAGGCGTACAGCATGTAAGGAAAAATAAAGCATTTTTGAACAGTCTTGCATAACAATTGTGCAAAAATACATATTTACAATAAAGACATTTTGTGAAAGTTAGCTGGCTATTCCTTCTTACTTTTACTTCTTAGGTTAATAATTTTTCTTATTTTTTACTTTGATTGCAATTTAAGATATACCTAAAACATGGTAAAACAGACAATAGTAAAGAGTATATCTGCAGGATACACCAAAGTCCTATTAGCTATCATCCCTCCAGCAGTATTAGCTTATTATTTACAATATCTAATCTGGGCAATCACCCTTGGGTTACCCTAGAGCAGGCTTCAGTAAGCGACCTCTCCTTTCCTGGGATGATTTTGCCACCGGTTGCTTCTAAAGGGTCTCCAGGCTCCCCCACTCCGGTCCTTCCCCCAGTGTCGCTTCAACCAGTAACAAATGTTTTATATTTGTAAAACGACCCAATGATCCCCCTTGATAGAGGTTTATCTTTACAAATTTTGGAGAACCAATTTATTTGTGTGAAATGCCTCAGCCTACAGTAATTGTAATGTTCTGACAGCAGGAGCTCATGCTTGTCCCTCAGTTCCTCATAGGTGAGCATCTGGCCCTTTACTAACCAGTCTCCCAGTCTATCTAGTTTCCTTGACCTCCACCAGTGTTGTGATGTTGTGCTCATGTGTTTCGGGGCCTGAGGGTGGTCAAGAATTGGGGTCATTTGGGTGGATCCAGGGAACAAACCCGTGTGTTTCTTAGCCCATTTCCAGTATGATAGTGAGTGTCTGATTAAGGGGGTTGGCGAGTTTTTAAGGCTCTGAGGCAATTCTGATAGCCAAGCCACCTTGTCCCATGTTAAGGGCCTGAAAGTGTGGTTCTCTAAATACACACAGGCCGGTTGATGACATATAGAATGTGCTATTGGGAGGAAAGATAGGTGACGTAACAGGTATTAAACTGATAGGAATGAATAATACAACTTAATACACCACTACTATCTGGTGGCACCTTAGATTGCACGCGCAGTGCGCCAAATTTGAAGTGGCAGGACCGACCAAGCATCTTTTTCCATCTCCCTGTTCCAAAAATCCATGCCATATACACGTCCCCTGATAGGTGACTGTAATGAAGTGCAGCAGGAATCCCTGATAACCTGCAACAGAGTACATCAGGGGAGATATATAAGCCGCAGATTGAGCAGAGCCATATACCCTGGACTGACATAGAAAGGGTTAATCCAAAATCTTCAGCCTAATCAAGCCAACACCTGACCCTGCTCATGAGCAGTTAAAAAGGCTGCTCAGTGAAGTTTGCACTCTCTGCTTAGCAATCTGAGGAGGAGGGTGTCACTAAGAGACTTTTCCAAAGAAGAGAGCGGCCCACTACAGTTCAGGAGAAATCAAGCTGAGCAAGGAGCCACCTAAAAGACCCCATTCCTGATGAGCCGGATGCAATAAGGGATAAAAGGATGGTGCCAAATTCATGTATTTTGATCACACCCAGATAAAAGGATTACAAATGCCCCAGGGAGAAGAGAGTGTTAAGAAAGCGTAACCATCCCTCATCACAAGAGGGTGACAAGGGTCCCTGGGGTGAAGCATAAGGGAGAGAAGGGTGGGCCCTATGCTTCAACCACGGTTGACACAGATAAAGGAGGAAGAGTCCTTAAAAGATACCAGATTAAAGCAGAGAGCTACACTGTGGACTGTATTATTTTACCTGCAGGCCGAGAAGCGAACTCAGGGATAGTCAGGGCATTCCAGGTCATAGTAAGCCCGTTTATGTCGAATTTTATTTTATTGCTGAAGATAAGCACTGCTTTCTTTCTGTTGGCGCTGACAAATAAACAGCAGTCAAACTAAACCTCTGACAAGCCTGCTGTGTCTTCCTCCCTAAATAAGCAAAAGAGCAAAGAAAACAGGACGCAAACCCCGCCAGAAGGGGAGCGCTCTGTTACAGTGACGTAACAGGTATTACACTGATAGGAATGAATAGTACAACTTAATACACCACTCCTATCTGGTGGCACATTACATTGCACGTGCAGTGCCCCAAATTCGAAGTAGGAGGTCCGACCAAGCATCTTTTTCCATCTCCCTGTTCCAAAAATCCATGCGATATACACGTCTCCTAATAGTGGATGTAACAGGGATTAAACTGATAGGAATAGTACTACTTAACAGTACACACCTTATAATAACGCAGACAGAGGCAACGCAGAGAGAGGAGTCTGAAGAAGAGGAGCCAGAGTGGGAAGGTGGCTTTGAGGAGGTGGAAGACCAAACACAGCAGGCGTCCCAGGGGGCTTGTTGTCACCTTTCGGGGACCCTTGGTGGCTGGGTGGAGGAAGAGACCTTCAATGACATCAGTGAGGACAAGGAACGGGACATGGCTAGCTTGGTATCCAACCTTGTGCAAATGGGGAGTTTGCGGTTGTGCAAAGTGACTGTTTGCGGTTGTTTGCGGTGCATTAAACGGGGAGATTGGTCTGTTACCGTGAAGAGGGTGTAACCCTTACGCTACCTGATCAATACAACATCATACCTGATGTTTTAAAGCATGTTATTCCAAACAATTTAGGAATGTTAGGTGATTTATGCCCTTTATGGCTTAAAACCAGACTCTGCATCAACTATGTAATTTTCCGTGGGAATTTTGCCATGGATCCCCCTCCGGCATGCAACAGTCCAGGTATTAGTCCCCTTGAAACAACTTTCCCATCACTATTGTGGCCAGAAAGAGTCACTGTGGGTCTTGAAATTCGCCTGCCCATTGAAGTCTATGGCGGTTCGCCGATGTTCGTCCGTTCGCGAACATTTGATGAAATGATTTGATGTTTGCGACATCACTAATATATATACATATATATATATATATATATATATATATATATATACACACACACACATGTACAGTAGAAATATACAGAAAGACATGTGTACACACACACACATATATATATATATATATATATATATATATATATATATACAGTATATATATATATATATATATATATATATATATACAGTATATATATATATATATATATATATATATATATATATATATATATATATATATATATATATATAAAGAGAAAGGGGAAAAAAAGAAAAGATAATATGTAGACGCATATATTCTTATAAATATGAACATACTTTGATATAATGGTATTTTTATGTTTTTTTATTTGCCTTTTCAAAGGTTTTGTTCTTGTAGAAAAACACATTCTCTAAATCAGGCTTTGGGAGCTGCAGTTTGTGATTTAAAAGAGTTGCTACTTCCTACTTACAAAACAAGATCCAGCCTCTCTCCATGATGTCACTTCAATGGTGGCCACACACCCACCCCCTGGGTAGCAAAGGAGACAGGCTTGCACCCAGTCCTTGGAGACAGACCTGGTCCACGTGGGGTAGTTCAGAGGGGGGCATAAGGTGTGAAATGTATGTTTATTAAGAGAAGTGGCCACTGGTGATTGGTGCAAACACTTTATAAAAAAGTGTACTGTACTGCAAAATAAAGTTTCTGCTCTGTTTTGGACACATATGCATAATGTGTTTCATCTAGATGTACATTATTTTTTTGACCAGAAATTAATTTCTGCAGCTTGTACTAGTAACCTGTAACTTGTCCTGAAACACTGCAACTTGGCCCTGTAACCACAACTTGGTTTAGAGAAACAGCAACTTGTTTTAACTGCCAGTTAAGCTATCCTGTGTGTGAGGATAAAGGAACCTATACAACCTGTGGGATGTGACAATTGGTGGCCGAGGTGGGGACCCCGAGAAACGATACCAGAATAGCGGAATATGAAGACATGTCTGCCACTGCACTTCGTGAGGAGATAAAGATAAGAGGTATTCAAATGCCAGGGTCCAAGCAATGATCGAGGTGCTCCAGCAGAAGAAGAGATGGACGAAGTAGACCTCTCCTCTGGTGGTACCAACTATGTGGATGATCCCACCAATGCTCAACTGGTCTGGGATGACCATGCGATGAGGAGATATAAGGTATGGAGAGCCACAATACCCATGGACCTGACTGCTAATCCGGTAATAGCCATTCGAGAACAGATCAGCCAAGAAGTCCACAGGGAATGAGAAGAGAGAACGGCGGCAACCCAGTCTTGGTACCTAAGAAGGATTGAACAACCCGCTTCTGCATGGATTATTGTAAACTGATCGAAAAAACTAAAATGATGCTTGCCCTAATCGATGCAAGGACTAGTTTTTCTACGTCTTAGGGACTGCTAAGTACCTGACTGCCCTGGATCTCTCTAACTGGTACTGGCAGATTCCCCTTGTGGAGTCTGCTAGGGAGAAGTCTGCATTTATCACTCCCTTTGGCCTCTACCAGTTTATGGTTATGCCATTTGGAATGAAGAATGCCCCCTTCACCTTCCAGAGACTGGTAGATCAGCTACTGTAAGGGCACCAGGGTTTCACACAGGTGTACCTGGATGATATAGACATTTACAGCACCTCTTGGGAGGAACACCTCTAGCACATTAGGGTCAGTCTGTGTGGCTAATGTCACTATCTGCCCTAATAAGTGTCAGTCAGCATCAGAAGAACGGTTCAGGCTACTACCACCTGATCAGCTATTGTTATAGCTTATAACGCCTACAATAATACTATACATTAACTTTTTGTATTAAAGAATAAATGCTCTTGGGGAAGTGGACCTGCTTTTATTGTTCATATAAATATGATGGTTTATGCTATTTGTTTATGTATTCTCAGTGAATCTGGGGGAGAAATGAAGCTTGTGGTCTTATTCAATACATCCAATATACAGTATAAGCTGACCTCTCAGACAGGAGCAGTTGCAGGCTGGTCCGTGGTGGGCAATCCCCAGGGGGCCTCTATACACACAAAAAATTCAATACAAAAAAAAACAGAAAAAAAAAAAAGACAGCACTAGCTATGGCCCGCCCCACAGAAGGCACCACATGCACCACCAGCTAGATTTGTAGTCTTCCTAAAAATCTCAACATCTATTTCAAACACAGGTACAAAAGCAGTGGTGTTCTCATGATCCTGCTACATAATCCCCATGTATTTGTTTTCTTCACTGCTATATGTAAAATCACAAACTCTTTATGGGTGTATGTTGAGAATATATTAACTCTGTCTGAGTATGGTGGTGGGAGGAAGCTACCATAATTGTATGCATGTCTATAGTAAACATGTGAAGTACAAGCTAATGCATATTTTAATATTGCACTAATGCACACACTTTGTACACAACACACATTTAGCATGCAGTGGACTGAATGCTCAAATTAAAATATTAGTATGTAGGTTCAGGCAAAATAGAGGAAGTGTGGCAGCTAATCCCTAAGGGCATCATTGCTGGAAGGGGTGATATGAAACAATGGGGATTGTTTGGTCCTGAATGTTTATTGACTTGTTTTGTACCATGTGATTTCAATCTATCTAGAAGAAATATATTCAAGTTGATTAACCAATGAGTGAGGTGATTCATTTTCAAACTAACCAATCATGTAGGGGTTTGTGAGAAGGATGTATTAAACAGTAGTTGTATTCATAATATCCACAATGCATTGATAAAGCCCAACAAGGAGGAAACTAGAAGGTGGTTGGTTTTTTTTTTTTATGCAACAATTCGAACATGGACTAGCCCTGACACTAAATAACAATAATACAGGATTCACCTTGTCGGAGTGACTGAAAGTGAGATCCTGTAATCAGTGGTTGAGTCTTGGGTACAATAAAGTGTGTTCTTCTTTGACCACTTGAATTCCTGGTTAAAGTTCTTAGTATGCTAAAGTATGCTTTATTATCCTGACATTTGGGAACATAACTTTTAAATCTTAACTTATGTACAGCACTACGGAATATGTCGACGTGTTATAAATGAACTATAATAATAATAATAACATTGCCAGAGGACAGTTTTACCCAGTGGTTTGAAAACTACTGTTAATATTTGCTATCTCTAACATTTGTCCTCAGCGCCTCTAGGAATATGTTTTATTAAGACCTCTGGGATTTCCATAAGTCTGGGATTACATTCTTAGCCTTTACAAGAGTTTATCAAAACATCTGGGCTTTCATTATCACAAGGGCGCAATCCCTGGTTTATCAAAAAAGTATTTAAACCTCTGATTTGAAAGCAAAGTAAAGAAAATATTAAATGATTCACATGGGCAAGAGATAAAATAGAAAAACCTCTCATCTTCCCTAATATATCTATTTTTATTTCTGTGGAGAAAAGCAAAAAGAGAAATACATTACCAGATCATTAATTAGTATACTACCAAAACATTGCATAGTTCCAATACCAGTGCATTTTTTGTAATTATATTGTCTTGAAATCTATTTGCATAAACTGAGAGCAATGTGGTAAACGGTCAAAGACTCAACAATATATAGATGAGTGTGTGTATTCTTTATTTTATCTTTGCAATGGAAAAGATTTATTCATGTTGTTTGACTTGCTGAAAATATACACTTTTTAGATCTTAAAATAGCTTAATATGGTTTACAATTCTGTTCATTCTTCAACAGTATTTTTATCTTTGTCATTATTACTTTTTTCAGCCTGTGAACACCTGACCAGTTTATGATGTATTTATGATTGGTGGCTTAAGTTATCTATAGACATGGGGTAGGAAATTCATTTTTACAAAATTCATCAGGTATTTGTGAAAATGTACAGGAAGTTAAAGTTGGTTATTTTGTCTTACATTATTTACTAGTACAATTATGCAATAGCCATGTTGTACTATATATCAGTACTGTTACATGGTAGTACCAGTTGTAAAATCAATATCAATAGAAGCTTTATCATCTATATATATTCCCATTCCAACTGCTTGTACATTTCTATTCTTGAACAATTTCTGATAATATAGCCTAACATGTGGTGAAGAGAGAATATTAATGAATGTTAGCATGTGTATATATATATTGTAGGCACGTCTTCCAAAACAAGTATGCTCAGGACAATTGGAAGTATTGCCCATATGCTGTGCTCCTACATGATCTGGTTTGGCTTCATGAAGATGTATACATATTATTTTTGTCTTAGAAAATGTAAACTTAAAAAAAGATATCAATTTGTATTAATTATATATATGTATTTGATGGGAATGTATTTTTTCAAATGGATTTCAAAATCAATTTAAGCAATCTGAATAAATGTATTTAATGCTTTCTTTTCACAAGCCTAAATAAAAAAAATCTGTAATAATGCTTTGTTTTTTCTGTTTAGTGACCATATACTCTCAACTGATGGACCAGACAAATAAGACCATGTTTTCATATTTCATTATAAAAGGACTTTCTGATATGCCTGAGCTTCAGGGTCCAATATTTTTTCTGGTTTTGCTCATATATTTTATAACTCTTATTGGAAACATGACTATTTTTCTGCTTGTGTCCCTGGATCATCATCTGCACACTCCTATGTACTTCTTTCTCGGAAACCTGTCCCTAATGGACATATCATATTCCACCGTCACTTTACATAAGGTACTTATCATCTTTATATCAGGAGACAATACCGTTTCACGCATTGCCTGCTTATCACAGTTCTATGTATTTGCATCATTAACTACTAACGAATTGTTAATGCTGACGGCTATGGGTTTTGATCGATATATGGCCATCTGTAATGCCTTGCATTATCAAATGATCATGAGCCGTACAGTCTGCATTGTGTTGGCCATCATCTGCTGGGTGGGTGGCTTTATAGAAGTAGTACCTTATCTTGTCTTAATGTTAGACATCTCTTGTTACAGGTCCAATATAATCAATCATTTATTCTGTGATTTTGTACCTCTTGTAAAACTTTCTTGTAGTGACACCTCAGCTTTGGAGACATTGATGTTCATAGAAGGATTTTTCCTTTCAATTCTCACCCCTTTTATTCTCACCTTTATATCATATGTTTGTATCATTATCACTATACTTAAGATCCGTACCAGCATTGGGAGACGTAAAGCCTTCTACACATGTTCTTCACATCTCATAGTTGTTGTTCTTCTCTACGTGTCTCTCAACTGCCAATATATTAGACCATCCTCGGTGGACAGTTTGGACTCTAATAAACTTTTCTCATTGTTTAATTCAGCTGCCGTCCCTCTACTAAATCCACTAATATATAGTTTGAAAAACAAGGACGTGAAGGCAGCAGTAAGACGAAGATTGAGATTTTCTGGAGATTAATTTTTATGTTACCAATTTGTACCATAGATATAAAGATATGTAATCAAATAATTTACAAATAATACATCATATCATTTTCTTGCTTTATCTTGTGCTGAGTAACATTATAAGAAACCTGTGTTGGTGTCACTCATTTACATTTTTGCCACTCTACCAGAGTCAGGGGTGTGTTTGTGCCTAGGGCCAACAAGCTCATGCCTAGGGCAGCACAAGTTCAGGGTGCAGCATGCTGCCTGAATAGGCAGTGCAGTATATTTAAATTTGTTTGTATATGCATAGAAATGGCTACATTCAGTGTGATAATCATGTAAGTATATTTCACACTTTCTGTTACACAATATGTATACATAAACACATTTAAACTTATGATATGAGATATTGAAAGGGGAAAGGAGGAGGTGCAGGAAGGGCATGGCGGGGAACACAAACTGAATGGCAAGATAAAACCTAAATACACTCGTGGCCAGAGGGCTTACAAGTGGAAGAGGAATTACCAAAACAGGAACAAAGGAATTATTGCTTACTCAAGACATTGTTTAATGTAAGCAGGTGATGTAACACAACTTCAGTAAGTTTAAAAAAATGATTATATGAAAGATAAGATCCCTGATAGAGATTTAACAATTAAAAACTAAAAAAATATATATTTTTTATGAATAATAAAATAAAAATAAATAAATAAATAGCTGATTAATAATGAATTAATAACTAATTCATTAATAAGTAATCTGCATATTGCAGATCAGAGGAGATTTTAAAAGGTTGAACTTGATGGACTGAAAGTCTTTTTTCAACCTTAATTACTATGGGCCTCATTCTATTATCGGCCGTAAAACGGCCGCAAGGATCTCCCCTTACGGCCGGCCGTATATCTTGCAACCGGCCGTAAGCTCAGAAAACTTAAAACGCAAAAATAAATTCAAGACGGCACTGTACAGCTCTGTAAATGCTAGGGATCATATTGGGGGACATGAGGATTAATAGCACCCCCCTCTCAAGCTTGCACATCAGCCCAAATCCAAGTTTACATTAACTGTTTATTTTCCGGCCGCAGCGTGGGCGGGTCTGAGGTGCTCCAAGCCCTCTGGACTTTTTACATGGATTTTTGACATAAATTAAAACATTTTTTTTGACGGATTTGAGTGTAGGGGAATGTTGTGCTATTTTTGCTAACACCTACAATCACTTTATAGTCACCTCAGAGTGCAGGATGGCTTTATTTTGTCTTTATAATCTGCTTAATTGGTGCTAGCGGGACCTTTTTCCTGCAAGTAAGCTGCGGCTCGCTTTTAGCATTGCAGAGAGGGTTCCCGGAGCAATAGAATAGCAACCGGGCTTTTCTTGCGGCCGAAACTCTTGCGGCCGTTTTAGATCAAAGGCTTTCCTCCGGCGCGAGCGGCCGCAAGGGATAGCAAGGCGCCGGCCGCAAGCCTGCCGGAATCCCCGCCTGAAAGGAATAGAATAGCCGAATAGCTTGCGGCAGGTCCTTGCGGCCCTGCATCTCCTACGGCCGTTAATAGAATGAGGCCCTAGGTAACTATGTAATATAATAGGTTTCAACGGTTATATGTCTTGTTACGTTCACACTGTATGTAGTCTCACAAAGACCAAAGAGTGGTTTGGTAGAAGGTACCATTTGGATGCATCAATTCCATTATCATCTGGATCAATAATGTCAGCAAAATAATTATGTAACATTATGAAATTCATATAATTTGCATTTTAAACATTTCCTTTTTAGCATTCACTTACATATTTTAACATAAATACATCTTTAAAATGGCAGAATGCTCTAAGTGATATATTTCATATGTTAATGTCAAGGTTCTCCATGAGTGGGTTATTTTATGAGCTATAGATACATTTTCCCCAAATCTTCTAGTTTATTACCCTCAGTAATAAACTTTGGGAATTAGAATTTATCTCCACCTTAAACCCAATGCTCCTTGATTCCATTGGCCATTGTAATAGATGTCAGAGCAATGCATGTCTTGTATGTATTGTGTTTTTCCCACTCTAATTACTGACTCATTAAAAAAACAGTATCCCTAATATATATAAACTTTGAAGACCTCATGAAGAATTACTTACATAAATTTTTTTTTTGTCCTTGTGAAAGTACATGAATATAAGCTCACAACAATATTACAGTCACAACAACTTGCTCAGCAATTAACTAGTCAAGCAAATATTTTTTCAGCAAATTTCAAAATGTATACGTGAAACAGCTGCAGGAACATAGATAAATCAAAAATCTGATCGAGGTAAAGGATCTTTCCTGTTGGCTGGCTGCACACAGTGGCGGCCGTCGGCCACTAGTTGGCGGAGCCAGCATGTAATTGAAATTTCTTGTCATTGTAACGCTTATACGCTGCCACTACCCCAACACCTAACCCTAACTCCTAACAACTAACCCTAATCCCTAACACCAAACCCCTAACACTAACCTCTAACCCTAATACCTAACCCTAACCCTATGAAATTCACTGAAAAAGTGGACAGCCAACAAGGAAGGTCTGTGGTAAAAACAGGAGCATATAGAACAATAATGTTTAATGAAATAAAAAAATAAATAAAAAAGCACATATCACCATCACAAATAATGAGTCCTTGCTATTCATTTTCTTTCTGAAGTTCAAACATATTCCATATCACTTAAATAAATATTAAAGTTATAAATTATCATGCTATAATGTAATATAAATTTAATATTAATAGCATTTATACATGATAAAAGTGATCAAAAGGGCCATTTAATTCAGCATATTTTGGACCACATCAAAGAAAATATCTCTTAAAAGCATGTTTAAATACTTTTAGAGCTTTTGAAATACGTTCCTTTTCACAGATGAATTTCTAAATGAAGTCTATGTTTACATGAGTCAGTGACTACCCACTGCCAGACCCACAGCTACAGCTCCATGCAAAGAGCATAAGCAGAATGAGAGACTTAACCTTCACAATTTCATCTGAGCAGAGAAAGTACTGCTGGAATCAACTAAAAATGACAGTTGGAGGTTAATATCTGATGCTGCATTCCTGAAGTTAAGGAAAAAACTATAAATCTTTGTCTTCACGGAGCCTTTCACACCATGAAGAGCACTTATAGTAAGGTAAATGGCCCTTTAAATTGCACATTCAATTAAAAAAAATATAAAGATAAATATATTAAAATGTCAACTTTTACGCTTACACTTCTAATTTCACTCACCAATTTCTCTAGGTTTGTGGTAATGAATTTTTGCAAGCAAAAGCAGGTTTTGGATTTTTGTGCACATGGCTTGTTGTTGAAGTGGACATATTAAAATGAACATTTATATTTTACATTATATGTGAGAATTAATGTGTGCTTGTTTTATTAATTATAATTGTCATTGTTACTATACGTGTTTTACATTGTACAAAATCATTTAATTTATTTAGTTTACGACAATATTAAAAAAAAATCTATTTCTTTATTTCATTATCAATGTAGTTGATTAGTATGAAATAATATACATAAAATTTAAATTACAATTTTGATGTAACTGAAAATAGGCTATACATAATATGCTTGTCGCCTTGATGTCAAGAGACAATACTATTTCATGCACTGCATGCTTTGCACAGTTATATGTGTTTTCATCATTGACAAGTAATGAATTATAGATACTGACAGCCATGGATTATGAACAATATGTGGTCATTTTTTAACCCGTTCTGCTATCACACAATAAAGAATCATGGAGTGTGTGCTCAGTTGGCCATCTTCTGTTGGATGGTTTTATATGAGTAATGCCATACCTTGGGTTAATGGTGGACATGTCTGTCACAGACCCCTTTTTCACAGCCTGGTTGTTGGCTCATTGTGCTCATTAAAGGACAGACAGCTTGTCTCCATCCACTTGATTATGTACGTAAATACCATTGTATTTATAATCTGCTATGGCCCATTGTTTGCAAATTAAGTTAAATATATATGAAAGTGAGCTGGGCTATTACTGCATCTGATAGAGGAGAATTTAAAGTGCCTAAAAAAAACATTTTGCATGAAAAAATTCCAAAGTAAACAGTTAAACCATTACCCTAAAGTTTGCCGAATTTCTTGCTTGAGCAAACAGTTTTCTCTCAATGTTGGCAGCCCTTTAAATTCCCAGGGATAATTAGCATAACTTATACATTGTTTCTTGCCTGGGGATTGTGCAGACATGCTCAGTTAGCACCTGCAGTCTGCTCTACTGGGGGAAGTCACATGATTTCAGACACTTTCCTTTCCTTTAAATTTCTGTCCCTTCAGTCACTGATTGTTTTGTCTACATTCCTGGTGATACTTCCCCCCCAGCCCCAGAGAATTGCCCCAGGACCTCCCCCAGCCCCAGTGAATTGTCCCCCAGCCGCTGAGAACTGCACTGGGACAACCCCCAGCCCCAGAGAATTGCTCCCCAGCCCCAGAGTTGCCATGTGACCTCCACCAACCCAGAGAATTGCCCCTCGGCCCCAGAGAATTGCCCAGTGACCTCCTCCAGCCCCAGAAAATTGCCCCCCAGCCTCAGAGAATTGCCCCCAGCCCCAGTGATTTGCCCCCCAGCCCCAGAAAAATGCCCCATGACCTCCCCCTGCCCCAGTGAATTGCCCCATCACCTGCCCCAGCCCCAGTGAATTGCCCTCCAGCCCCAGTGAATTGCCCCATGACCTCCCCCACACACAGACAGAATCACTCTCACACAGACACACACACTCACAGACACATTCACTCACAGACACACACACTTACACAGGCATACACACTGACACACACAATTAGACACTCACACACTCACAGACAAACATTCACTCACACTGACATACTCACTCACACACACATGACACACACAATACACTCACTCACATATTCACTAACTCAGACACACACACACACACAGACACTCACTTACACAGACACACTCACACAGGTACTCACACAGACATACACACACAGACATACACACACACAAACAAACACCCACACAGATAGACACACACAGACAGACTGACAGGCAGGTGCACACTCAGGCAGACACTCACACACTACAGCAGGCACTCACTGAGGTAGGCACACACTCAGGCAGGCAGGCACACACACACTCAGGCAGGCACTCACTTAGGCAGGCACTCACTCAGACAGGCACGCATATACTCAGGCAGGCATGCATACACTCAGGCAGGCACTCACTCAGGCAGGCACTCACTCAGGCAGGCACGCATACACTCAGGCAGACATGCACACACTCAGGCAAATACTAACTCAGGCAGGCACAGAGACGGCAGTATGTATATTGAAGGTTAAGCCTATTGCTCTCAGGAAACTACTGCTAGACCCCATGTGGGGTAATCACTTGTAACTGTCTGCCACCCCCTCTCATTGGTACATTGTGTACACCCCCTCTGTATCTATCCCTTATAAATATTGCTGTCATTTAAAAAATAAATCAGTTCACTCTGAGGCATATAGAAATTGTATGTTCTCTTATTTTGTACCTGGTGGCTGCAATACTAAACCTATCTCCACCCTACAATTAACCTTTCCTGGTCACTACCACAGGAAGGTTACTGGGACTCCTGGAAGCGCTGATTACTAATGGAAAGACTTTGACTGATACAGAAGCCAGATATCAGGGTGCTGGTGCCGATATTTCGAAGAACCCAACGGCCCTTGTGGGTAGATAACCTGTAGTCTATAACAGTTGGTTAGTCACAATGTCCTGCTATAGATCCATCATAATAAACCATTTTTTCTGTCTCTTATGAGTCTCCCTTGCAATGAAATATTTGCTTTGCAGACCTTGATGTTTACTGAAGAATTTCTTCTTTTAATTGTCATACCCTCAATTCTTACCTTTAGCTGCACCATCCTGAAGATCCGTTCCAGCACAGGGAGATGTAAAGCTTTCTACACATGATCCTCACACCTCAAAGTGGGCACTCTTCTCTATGTTACTCTCATGTGCCAATATATTAGGCCATCATCAGTGGCCCGCTTGGACTTGACTTTTTAATCCACTGATTTACAGCTTGAAGAATAAAGATGTAAAGTCACCATTGAAAAGATTGAAATGTTCTAGGTATTTATTTTAACTGTTGTTCCTAAACCATACCATACAGCTGAAGATACATATTAATAGAAAAACAGTGATTCATTAAACATACTTGAGAAAAATAATTGTGGTAGATTTTTATGATGGGATAAAAGTGGAGATAATAAAATGTATCATTATGGATCTAAATTTTCCATGCCTTCTATAAGAGCTATTTATCAGAGGTAATTATAATCCCTGCTTGATAAATGGCTCCAATAGAAAAGATAAAAGGGAGAGACAAGCAAAAAGTCAATTTGAACTTTAATGAGTCCGTTGGACCATGCCAAACATCTATCTTATACATGCACAGCTTTCCTTTAGGTATCATGTATATCATATTCCAAAAAACTGCTATCCCTGGTTCAATTTCTTGGAAAAGGCCCTGCAATAAACTATCGGATTGGAGGGGTTGTTGATAAGTGCATCATTGTAGGCTTCCAAGTCTTGGATCATTTCTCAATCTGACTGTAGTTTTAGGATTCTCTGTCTTTTCATAGGCGGCACCACCACCACCACCTGGAAAACCATGCTGATGATTAGCCCATACTTTAAGTATGTCAGTGCCTTTCCTAGCATTATCTTTATCTTTAGATATCTCCTGTAGATTGGAGTGCCTCCTTAAGTCTTTCAGGGAAACATATTTTGTTTGATATGCAGAGGTTGGATAGTATTACTAGTATTAAAAAAGCATCTAAATGTAATACTTTTTGATAATTATCCCTTTGGGATCACTACCTTGTTGTGGTGAAGAGGCTTGTGTATTTCAATGAAACTGTAAGCTATACCATGTAGGGTCATCCAACATGGGCAGGTCATAGCAGAGAGGTCAGACAAATCACAATCCACAGGAGAAGGAAATGGCAACCCACTCCAGTATCCTTGCCATGATAATCTTATGGATAAGCACAACTAGAGATAAAGATGTGCCTCGTGTGCTGCTGTTCATAGGGTTATGGAGAGCTGGATATGACTGAAGGATTGAACAACAATCCTAATCACCACAGACAATTCTTAAATCTGGTATAATAATATTGATACATTGTCAAGATCTTCTCTTTGTTGGGCTTAAAATTTTTGGGGAGATCAATCGTACCCAAAGATCCAATCTGGATTGATTATTCCTTCACACATTATGGCTGGATAGGATATAATAAAGTATAGCAATCCATACTTTTCCCCATCTATATGTGTTCCAAAGAGAGCATGATCTTTATTTTTCACTTTTTACCTCACAGAACACAATACAACAATAGCAGTATTCATATAGCTAAACAGATTGGCGCAACTTTGGAAATTCGTTATTGCCTCTATATCATATTGAGAGCCAATTAATGATGTCTATAGTAGGTGTTACTCTGATTGGCACCTAACCAACCAGTCCATCTTTAAAGTATAAAACTTGGGAGGAAAGGTCACTACAGGGGTGCTACATAGTCCACTTCTAGCAATGGGTTACTTTTAGTAACTTTTTTATACATTTTGTAGCTATGACAATAGTGTAGTCTTTTATTGATAAAGCGGCTTGTCCTATATTTCCGCTGGTTAAAAAAGGTATCCTTATGGATCATTCCAAGTCCAAGCAGAGAGGGAAGGATCCTACCGAATAATCCCCCATATGCTGAAATTATTTGTCCTTTTGCCGAGACAACCCATTGGCATTTTGATGTGTGCTATCACAAAGTTGCAAGTCCATAATGCCACCGTGAAAGGACCTTCATATAGATAGGGTCATAATTTTCTCAAAGCCCACACCACAGCTAGGAATTCATTTTCAATGGCTGCATAATCTACCTCTAGCCAATTTTTGTCTGATATTAGCGATGGGGAGTTCTTCTCCCTGGTGATCTAACTGGATGAAGAATGCCCTCTGTCCAAAGGTGGAGTTGTAGGTGTGAACAATGAAGGGCCAATGGTAATACGGGGTGGCTAAGACTGGGGATAATCTTAGGGCAACTTGCAAATTTTGAAAGGTTGTGTCTCTGGCTGGGGTTCAATTCATTCATCTTCTTTCTTGTGAGTTTTGTCAAGGGCTTGGCAATGGCACTGTAATTAGTGACACATTTGCAGTGCAGTGCTCAGGAAAGCATTACCTGTTTTCGTTTCAGGGGTAGCGATTCAATGCAGTCTCCAGCTCCTCCCTGACTATCTCTAAAAGCCAGAATTTAAGGAACTACAGGTAATTTTTTGTGATCATATTCCCCTTACAGTGCTTCTTTAATGATAGTTAAGGGACCTCACACTTTTCTACCATATAGGATTTCAAAGTGCGAGAACTCAGTGGACTACTGAGGTACTTCTTATAGACAAAGAGGATATCTCCAAAGCTTTCTCCTGCTCCATGAAAGTTATTAGCATATGCTTGAGCGTTCCATTACATCTTTCACATAGACCAGTAGTTTGAAAATGGTAAGGGGATGAGTACAAATGTTGAATGCCACATATATGCCCCAATTGCTGGGTAAGTTTGGCCATAAATTGTGTGCCCCTGTCACAGAGGATCTCCATCAGGAACCCTACCCTGGTAAAGATAGTAATCAGGACATCAGCCAGAGTATTGGCAGTGATTTTACCTAAAGCTACAGCCTTAGGGTACCTGATGGCATAGTCTAGTATGTTAAGAATACATTTCTTTCCTGTGCAGCTAGGATGGGCAAGAGGGCCAACAATATCAATGGCACTCTTTGAAACAGTGTATTGATTATAGGTAGGGGCTGGAGCGGGGCTCTGGTCCCTCTCCCTCTATAACTAAACTTTTGGCACAGATCGCAAGTATCACAATATTGGGTCATGCCATTATTAATACCTGGCAAAATTATATATCATTGGACTCGGAAAGGTTTAGGGAGACCAATCCTACCCGTAGATCCAATCCGGTTAGATAATCCCTTCATACAGTATGGCTGGTTAGGATTTAATAAATTATAGCAATCCTTACTTTCCTTCAACAAAACACACGATCATTATGTTTTCCAAAGAGAATATGATCTCTATTTTCCATAACCCAACTTATAACCCACAGAACACAATGCAACAATAGTAATATTTACATAGTTTGACACATTGGTGCAACTAGGACTCATCTTCCATAGACCGGGTTATTGTGGAGGTGTTCTCCACTCATCCTGGAATAAAATGACTTAGCTGTTATAACAGCTCTTACCTTGCCCGGAAAAGACTATAATCACTTTGATGGAATTAAGTTAAAATGTGTCTTTAACACTGAACACTCCACTGTCCAGTTAGCCGCGACAAGCTGGCCCTAGTCTGGTTTCATCAAGCAGCCTAACCACTGAAGGTCTCTGTATATTTTATATGGGCTGTCTAGACATTGCTAATGGAGACGTAGAATTAATTAACCAGGCACAGAATATTTAAATAGAAGTTCAGTGGTTAAAGAAACAAAGGTTAAGTGATGTCAATACAGTAATTCATACCCCTTTTATTAGGGGTAAGTGCTGTAACTGAAATCCTGTTGATCCTTTGTTGTGGTTATTCGGAAATTTTCATGTTTTTCATGAATGAACTAGTAGCATAGCCAGCCCACATACTTTACGGTTCCCCATTAATAAAAATAAGAATGGAGCTCAGAGTGCTGATAAAAAACATATACTGAATATGTACCACAAAGGAACTGCAAACACCAGCCCACAATTACAGGTTGCCTGACCCAATAGAGACTATACTCTAGTTTCTCAGGTATGAAAGTACACCTCCCTGACTGTCTCTGCCTGCTAAATGTCCCTGTTATTTTAGAATGGCTAAAATCTCTATCTGCAAAAGTCACTTCTTTCTAAAGTATGTAAGCATTAGCAGCTGTGTAGAAGCTCTGCTCCTGAAATGTAAACACCCCTCTCATACATACATTAATAATTTAATGGGACTCTATTACAGCCTAGCTGTATGTTATAGTTAGTAGCAATGGTGTTTAATTATTTTTACTTTCTAGAAACATAATACCTCATATGATATGATGTATAGTATTGCAACTCCTCCTTACGATCTCTAACTTGTCATGGTGAAGGGGCTTGTGTACCTCAATTAAGTGGTTAGCTTTATCATGTAGGGTCCCCCAAGATGGGCAGGTCATAGCAGATAGGTCAGACAAATTGCAGGCCACTGGAGAAGAAACTAGCAACCCATTTCAGTATCTCTGCCAATAAAACCATATGGATAAGCACAACTAGAGACCTAATGGTTGTGCCTGGTGTCCATAGGGTCACAGAGAGTCAAAGCCGACTGAATGACTAAACAACAACAACCTCAGAATAGGTTACTGTAAGTGCGGGACTTCAGTGTCTCTTTAAGCACCTTCCAGTGGATAAACCTGTCTATCCCAGTGCAGGCCATTACAATGGATGGAATTTTTTGTGCCCAGCAGTGATTTCAGGGTTATTAGATGGAAAAATCAGGAACTCAGGATCCTAATAACAAACAGGGGTTAAAACTCATGGTTAAAAAAGAGAACACATTCAATATATTCCCTAAAGAGCACACTTTATTTGGGATTTGACAGTGTATATGAAGGGTGCAGAATACTAGGCTCAATAAAACATGAACCAATCAGCAACACGGCCTGACAATGTTAATAAGGAACCAATAAGGAGGTAGTGGGTATTATCCAGACCTCTAGGGAGAGGGATCCTATGGATATTCTCAATTTTTGAATCTTCTTTAGGAAATTGGGGTATTAGTTTATGGAACATATCTTCAGCAAATTTATTCAGATCCTTATCTGGTATGTTTTTGTTTATCCCTCCGATTCTTAAATTATTTTTTCTTGACCTATTTGTATATTTTAAGAGTGAAATATTATCCTTGATTAATTTATCACATTTAAACTTGATCTCATTAATTTTTTATTTGTTTCATTAATTAATTTAGTATTTTCTGTAATCTGTTTTGATAGTTCTGATGTTATCTTAACTTGAAAATCATACAGAAGATCTTTCATTTTAGAGCAAGTTAACTGTTCTTCTTGAGAGATTTATGGCCCCTCTATGGAGGACTGAGATGATACTCCTGAGGATTTGTTTGTAGTTGTTCTAGGAAGGAAGATTCTGCTTGGGTTAATTCCAATGGATTAATTTTGTTTTTGGGTGAAAAGAACTGATTAGTGTTTAATATTTGATTTTTCTTTTCTTTATTTTTTATTTTAGTAGCTATTGAGGGTTTTCTATTGGCCATCGTGCCCCCTCTATAATTATAGATGTTCCAAAGATTGTGCTCATTCACCTTGCTTCAACCTTGTTTAGCTCCTCTTTGTCTTTATTTACTTTTATTTATTGTCCCTTTTATTTAAATTGTAGCAGCGTTCATAGGGAAACTTTAAAATGATAATAGAGCTGGTTAGCAGATCTCTTCTCTGCTCCTATAAAGTCCAGAATTTTGTGGCCCTCAATTCTTGTGTTCCTCTTTAAAGATATCCTTTTATCTTTGTTGTATTTTATATAGCCATATCTCCTAATCACTTCTCCTCCCTCTATATTCACTCTTTAGATTTTCTCTTATTTTATTTCATTTGTTTACTCAGTTAAGCATTTTCCAGCTTTATCACAAACTTGGCACAGTTAGTATTAAAATCTTATAGCAGGACTTAGCTTTACATGGCATCCAGCTGACAGTCTGGCATCCTCTTCTCCATCTTTTCCACTATGTGGTAGTTATCTCAGGTGCCTGGCTTATCCAGCGCCCCTCTTTCTGGCTTCACCCACTCACATCTGCCGTTTCCTCTCTCGAGGTCTCCGTCTCTATCCCCGAATCCGTCCTGCTCCGGATATCTATCTGATCCAGCGTCCTGCTTGCTAGCTCCCGCCAGTACCCGCCTGTCGCGTCTTCTTGCAGGATTTCCGCTAGAGCTGCTGGATGAACGCTCTCCCGAAAGCGCAGCGGTGACACCGTCCGTCCACAGCATCAAACCAGCAGCAGATCACCAGTCTCCATCACTCCCACTGTGCCCGCACAGGTATCTCATCATATACCTATAGTCTTTGGAATAATATGATATAGGAGGAGAGGAATATTACTTAGTTTTGCATGGGCTTACGACAATCACAGTCTCTTAATTCTGGAGCAGCTGTTATGCATTACCTCCCAACTCTCCTACCACCAGCTCATACTCGCGCCGGTGTACAATCCATTTCCGGTAATTTCACACCCAGAGATGTTATAGTAAAGCTCCACTATTTACCATTCAAGAAAGCCATACTAAAAGCAAATTATTTGAAGAAATCTATGGACCCTCCATATGAAAAAATAAAATTATTTTCAGATCTATCTCCTCAGACGTTAGCAAAAACAAAAGAATATTCTGCTATATCACAAAGTTTAAGGAAAGAAGAAATAAAATTATAGATGGAAATCTCCCTCTGGCCTTTTCATTTTGAAGGATACCATCTGGTATAAAATTACCATGGTTAAAGGACAGTCCTTGTTACAAAAATAGAATATTGAAGTAGAACTTTCCGTTTACAAAGATAAGCTTCCAGAATTATTACTAAAAAGACCTGAATGGGAATTAATAAAGTGACGTTCAGGGGAAGTAAAGGGAAGTAAGACTTAAGAAGCAATAGAAAGACTTTTTTTTGTGGAGTTTATGTATGCTTTATCATGCTTTTGTTTTATTCCAATTATATTTTTGTTATTTCTTTAGAGAATGATATAAGTGTTATATCAAACTTTATTGCCATTACATAACATCACTTATTAGTATTTTTACAAGAAATGTGGTGGATTGATGATTGCTTAATATAAAATTTGCACTGATTTGCACTTTATTATCACATTAACCAATTACTAAAACTGTAGTGTTTAGAATCAATGGTAATTTATTTTTAAATGCACTTTATATTTGATATACTTTCATGTAATATGATATTGAAAAGATTATTTCTATTTTCTATAGTACTGATCTTTCACAATTATAAAAATGTATATAGGATTGACACTTTATTGACCTAGAGCATACTAGATTCACTTTTAATAGAGATTTGCTTTCTTATCAGTAATATCCTAAGCACTTTATAAATTTGCACTTTAACGTTTATAGTTTGTTGATTAATTATATATTAATTACATTTTAAAATATAAGAATATAGTATTGATGTATTCCCTCTTCTTGTCCTCGTGGTAAAAGGCATTTTTTTGTGAATTCTGTAGTAGTATATTATCTTTAAATGGCTATGACCCTAAATATTTATTTCACAGTTCTATGCCATATGTGTACATTTCAATAGGTTTATTAAAACAAAAAGGTGATGAAATATAAAGTGGAATTTATTGACCAATATGATTAGAGGTAAAAGGGTTTATAAAGGTCAGAGAGTAGGAAAAGAGAGGAAGAGAAAAGTAGGAAAGAGGAGGGTTAAAGAGAAAACGTAAACTATAACATATGACTATCTAGTTTTTAATTTAAACTATATGACATGGGATATAAAGGAATAAATACGAGAAAGAGGGAAAAAGGTTGGATAGATAAGAGAAGAGCAGGATAAAGAAAGAGGAGAGGAAAACAATTTAAAACAAGGGAAAGAACTAGAAGAGGAAAAAGAAGAAATATGACCTCCCAACCAACCAGGAAGGTTTAAAAACCTCCTAACATTTCCCAAAATCGGCATAAAAGCCCTAAAAATCAGGTTGGATTTAAACTTAAGTCCAATCCAGAATGTGTGTGGCAGGTGTATGAATGTGAGTGTGAATGTGCTTCCCAATAATCAGAGAGATATAAGTGAAACAACAAGAAAAGATATGTAAGAAATGCTAGCGAGAGATAAGGAAAATTCATATACCAAATGAGGAATAAGATAAGAAATCTACAGACTTAATGGGAAAACTTATCGACCAAGAGGAAAGGTAGGCATAAAATATATTAAAAGTAAGAAAATTAGAATTCATAAGCGAATTAAGACAATAAAGAAATTCAATTATGATTAAAATAATAACTCATAATGTAAATGGATTGAACTCGTCGACAAAGACGAAAATCGCCTTCAATAATTATGTTAAAATCAACGCTGATGTTCTGTTACTACAGGAGACACATTGGAGTAAAGACTAATTAAAATATGTATCCAACCGTAATTATAATATTAGGATCGATTCGACTTATAATAAAAACTCACGAGGTGCATCAATCCTTTTTAGCTATAAGTTAAAAGTTCATGAGGATGCTAGAATTATAGACCCCTTAGGAAGATTTATAATTTGGTGTGGCTCCATTAATGGAAAATCTATGACATCGGTCAATTTATATTTGCCAATTGTCAATCAAATTAGGATTTCTGAAGAAGATACTCAAAGAAATAAAACAAATTAAAAAAGGGCCTGATAATTATTGGAGGCGACTTTAATATGCTGATGGATCCTATAAATGATAGAATCGGTAAATTGAAAAGAAAAAAAATCTGAAAATCAGATTAATAAAGTGTCTAGAGAATTTGTACATGAGATATCTAATTATGGCTTTTTTGATTCTTGGAGAATACTTCATCCATATGATAAGGATTATACTCATTTTTCTAATCGATTTAATTCCTATTCAAGATTTGATTATCTTTTTATGGATGTATACACCTTAAAATTAGTCAAGGATATAGAAATAAGTATAACACCATAGAAATAAGTATAACACCTTGGTCAGACCATTCTATGGTATATACTAATTTAGAAGATGTAAATGAAAATAGAAACATAAACAAATGGAAGCTAGATCCGATTCTATTTAAAAATGAAGAAATAATTTTTAAAGAATGATACTAGGGAATTCTTTGAAATAATTAAAAACACAGTTGATTCAGCTACTTCTTTATGGTGTGCATATAAGTCGGTAATAAGAGGGCTAATGATTTCTCAAATGGCCAAAATTCATAAATCAAGGGGAAAACCCCTGAGACTTTTGTATATAGAATTAGAGAAACAGCAGATAAAGAACAGATTGTCTCCCCAGATCTCTCGATTAAATGCTCAAATAAATAAAATCTTACAATATCAGGCAGATTCTTTGATTTGGAGATTTCAGCAGTCCCACTTCCTACTGGGAAACAAAACAAGCAAATACTTGGCAAACAAATTAAAGAAGCAAAAAAAATCTTAGCCTCAGGGGTACGGACAATATCGTTTATACTCATCCTGATAAGATTGGGGAAATTATGAAGGAATTTTATAGTTCATTATATAACCTCAATAATAATCCAACATTTAAAAACCTAGTATAGATAAAATAAATACATTTTGGGTAAAGTTAAGCTCCCTAAATTAGATGAGGACGATCAAAGCTCATTAAATAAAGATATCACCCTGGATGAAATAGACAAGGTAATTAAAAAAGCCAAATCGAACAAAGCTCCAGGCCCAGATGGGTTCGACCATTTATATTATAAGCTCTTTCTAAAAGAAATTAGGGAACACTTGCAAGATATGTTAATGAGATTAAAAATACAGGGAAAGTAGTACCAGAACTAGTTCAGGCTAAAATAATCAACATTCTAAAACCCGGGAAAACCCAGATTAGGATACTAGTTATCGTCCAATCTCACTTATTAACATTGATCTAAAAATATACGCAAAAATCATGGCCATTAGGCTAAATAGTATAATATCTAAACTAATACATTTGGATCAGTCCGGATTTGTCGGGGGCTGTAAGGCCTCCGACAATACCAGACCTTTAATGGATTTGATGTTTATTGCAAAAAAAGAAAGAGCTCCCACATTGATCCTGTCACTTGATGCGGAGAAAGCATTTGACAGGGTCAGTTGGGAGTTCTTAGAGGGAGTGATGCTGAAATTTGGCTTTGCCGACTTTGCGTTAAAACCAATTAAAGCATCAGAAAATATTAAAGGAATAAAAGTCGGCAATAAGGATTATAAAATAATGTTATTTGTGGACGACATTATAGTTATTTTAACGGATCCAATAAAGTCTTGTGCCAACTTACAACATCATTTGGCAGAATTTGGTAGAGTATCACTTTAGAATAAATTCTTTGAAATCCGATATTATTCATAGAGGTCTAAATATGGAAATCCTAAATACATTAAAGGAAGTATATACATTTAATTGGCACTCTAAATCTTATACCCAAATGTGTGATAAATTTAGTTTTCATAATAAGAAAGTAACAAAAGATAACATAACAGAAAAGTTCCAGTCTCTATCATTAAATCTATTCAGAAAACAATAGATACATTTATATATTTAGGTAAAAAAGCAAGAGTTAAAAAAATAATTGCTAATAAGACATTTGAACTAGGAGGTATTGGAACTCCTGATATAAAAGAGATATATGAAAACATTGCTATGTCTCATATAATTAATATGAATATTCAACATAGAATAACATGTTGGAAAACAATTGAGGAAGAGCTTATAGGAACTATGACAATTAGAACATTATTAGGAAAATGTAATGAGGAGGATGGAATTTTGGATAGATTACCAGAAGGGATAAGGTCCTTAATAAAATTCTGGGGGAAAAATAAAATAAAATCAGAGTTATTTCATATTCCATCACTATCAGCGCCCATAGATATATTGAGGGAGGAGTCATAAATCGGAAGTGGATTTAATGAAGAAAGCCGAAATACAGTTTATTTCCCATCTGTATCCAGCAGGATCCTTAATAAAACAAGGGGAGCTTCATAGTAATTTCAGCCTAAATTGGACTACGTGGGACCAATATATGAATAAACTTTAAAAGAATCTAACTAATTTTAGGTAGTCTGATTCATAGCTAAAAGTGCATATTAATTAATTAAATTACCTATCTCTCTTCTTATTGAGGTATTATACTGTTGTATTTCTTTTTGTATCATTAAAGCTGTATTTATATGATATGTATTATGAGGGAAGATTATATGTAGTGTTTTGTATGTTTGAATATATATTGGAGTAATACAAATTTACAGAGAAAAAAAGGAGGTAGTGGGTAACATGGGGTTTAGAGTCGGGCTCATGGGCATTTGGTCTACATTCTCTGGGTTCTGATTGGCTCAACATCTACCCTTCTAAGTCATAAAGGGAACTGTTAGAAAAGACAGGGGAATACAAAATATTCTTGCAGCCAGACTGACGGAGTGGTACACCTATTAGATATAATAGGGGAAGAAGCATAGGTGGGCAAATCCAGTATGATCACGTAGCAGCAGAACATTATCCCCTTGGATAATCTAACACATCATATGTCAAGTAACCATACAACACATTGCTATCAAATCATATAGTCTTTTAAGATGTATTGCCAGAAATCAGAGCATTCTAGTTGATGCTTTAGGACACCAGGGTGGATCTGCTCCTCTCCTCTGAACATCACATTAGTGGTGGAGAGAAGTAGATTTGCCCAAACCACCAAAAGTAAAGGTCAAATACATGTCAATATTATTGCTAAGCACATATTAAATAAACAAATTAAATCATGTTGTCTAGTTACTAGAGTGGTAGTTTTATCAAATACATAATAGTCTTCTCTAAAATGATAGATCTTCAGGCATTTACAAAAGCTATGGAAATCCTGGGGATATTTGGGTTCTTCCACTGTGTTTTAGCACTCAAGGATTGTCTTGTAAATGAAAAGTCATACAGGTGATGAACAGGTTAATCATAGACTATTCTAGAAGGTTTTTGTTATAAAAAATTGTTATATAAACTCACTATTTTATTAGTGTATTTTCTCCTTCTAGATATTTGCTTTAATGCTTCACATCCAGATTTGATTCCAGACAGAAATAGACCATCTCCCCAAAACCTGACAATAGTGGAGACTGAAGATTGTAACTGCTCATTGGATATAGCTCAGGAGTCATCTCAGGGTGATAATGAATTTCCATACCGTGAGCAGCTCAAAGTACTGACTGAATCCAAGCGTGGGGGACCATTAAAGACTAAAGAAAATGTTCTTCTCTGTTTTAGCCTCCAGCAACCATATTGAAACTCTCACCTGGCTTTTTGCACGCACTGCTACAAGCCTCCAGCAACCATATTGAAACTCTCACCTGGCTTTTTGCACACACTGCTACAAACCTCCAGCAACCATATTGAAACTCTCACCTGGCTTTTTGCACACACTGCTACAAGCTTCCAGCAACCATATTGAAACTCTCACCTGGCTTTTTGCACACACTGCTACAAGCCTCCAGCAACAACATTGAAACTCTTACCTGGCTTTTTGCACACACTGCTACAAGCCTCCAGCAACCATATTGAAACTCTCACCTGGCTTTTTGCACACACTGCTTCAAGCCTCCAGCAACCATATCGAAACTCTCACCTGGCTTTTTGCACACACTGCTACAAGCCTCCAGCAACCATATCGAAACTCTCACCTGGCTTTTTGCACACACTGCTACAAGCCTCAAGCAACCATATTGAAACTCTCACCTGGCTTTTTGCACACACTGCTACAAGCCTCCAGCAACCATATTGAAACTCTCACCTGGCTTTTTGCACACACTGCTACAAGCCTCCAGCGACCATATTGAAACTCTCACCTGGCTTTTTGCACATACTGCTTCAAGCCTCCAGCAACCATATTGAAACTCTCACCTGGCTTTTTGCACATAATGCTTCAAGCCTCCAGCAACCATATTGAAACTCTCACCTGGCTTTTTGCACATACTGCATCAAGCCTCCAGCAACCATATTGAAACTCTCACCTGGCTTTTTGCACACACTGCTTCAAGCCTCCAGCAACCATATTGAAACGCTCACCTGGCTTTTTGCACACACTGCTTCAAACCTAAAACAACCATATTGAAACTCTCACCTGGCTTTTTGCACGCACTTCTTCAAGCTTCCCGCAACCATATTGAAACTCTCACCTGGCTTTTTGCACATAATGCTTCAAGCCTCCAGCAACCATATTGAAACTCTCACCTGGCTTTTTGCACGCACTTCTTCAAGCCTCCAGCAACCATATTGAAACTCTCACCTGGCTTTTTGCACGCACTTCTTCAAGCCTCCAGCAACCATATTGAAACTCTCAGCTGGCTTTTTGCACACACACTGCTTCAAGCCTCCAGCAACCATATTGAAACTCTCACCTGGCTTTTTGCACATAATGCTTCAAGCCTCCAGCAACCATATTGAAACTCTCACCTGGCTTTTTGCACACACTGCTACAAGCCTCCAGCAACCATATTGAAACTCTCACCTGGCTTTTTGCACACACTGCTACAAGCCTCCAGCAACCATATTGAAACGCTCACCTGGCTTTTTGCACATAATGCTTCAAGCCTCCAGCAACCATATTGAAACTCTCACCTGGCTTTTTGCACATAATGCTTCAAGCCTCCAGCAACCATATTGAAACTCTCACCTGGCTTTTTGCACGCACTTCTTCAAGCCTCCAGCAACCATATTGAAACTCTCACCTGGCTTTTTGCACGCACTTCTTCAAGCCTCCAGCAACCATATTGAAACTCTCACCTGGCTTTTTGCACGCACTTCTTCAAGCCTCCAGCAACCATATTGAAACTCTCACCTGGCTTTTTGCACACACTGCTTCAAGCCTCCAGCAACCATATTGAAACTCTCACCTGGCTTTTTGCACATAATGCTTCAAGCCTCCAGCAACCATATTGAAACTCACCTGGCTTTTTGCACATAATGCTTCAAGCCTCCAGCAACCATATTGAAACTCTCACCTGGCTTTTTGCACACACTTCTTCAAGCTTCCCGCAACCATATTGAAACTCTCACCTGGCTTTTTGCACACACTGCTACAAGCCTCCAGCAACCATATTGAAATTCTCACCTGGCTTTTTGCACATAATGCTTCAAGCCTCCAGCAACCATATTGAAACTCTCACCTGGCTTTTTGCACATAATGCTTCAAGCCTCCAGCAACCATATTGAAACTCTCACCTGGCTTTTTGCACGCACTTCTTCAAGCTTCCCGCAACCATATTGAAACTCTCACCTGGCTTTTTGCACATAATGCTTCAAGCCTCCAGCAACCATATTGAAACTCTCACCTGGCTTTTTGCACACACTGCTACAAGCCTCCAGCAACCATATTGAAACTCTCACCTGGCTTTTTGCACATAATGCTTCAAGCCTCCAGCAACCATATTGAAACTCTCACCTGGCTTTTTGCACACACTGCTACAAGCCTCCAGCAACCATATTGAAACTCTCACCTGGCTTTTTGCACGCACTTCTTCAAGCTTCCCGCAACCATATTGAAACTCTCACCTGGCTTTTTGCACACACTGCTACAAGCCTCCAGCAACCATATTGAAACTCTCACCTGGCTTTTTGCACATAATGCTTCAAGCCTCCAGCAACCATATTGAAACTCTCACCTGGATTTTTGCACACACTGCTACAAGCCTCCAGCAACCATATTGAAACTCTCACCTGGCTTTTTGCACGCACTTCTTCAAGCTTCCCGCAACCATATTGAAACTCTCACCTGACTTTTTGCACACACTGCTTAAAGCCTCCAGCAACCATATTGAAATTCTCACCTGGCATTTTGCACACACTGCTACAAGCCTCCAGCAACCATATTGAAACTCTCACCTGGCTTTTTGCACATACTGCTTAAAGCCTCCAGCAACCATATTGAAACTCTCACCTGGCTTTTTGCACGCACTTCTTCAAGCCTCCAGCAACCATATTGAAACTCTCACCTGGCTTTTTGCACGCACTTCTTCAAGCCTCCAGCAACCATATTGAAACTCTCACCTGGCTTTTTGCACACACTGCTTCAAGCCTCCAGCAACCATATTGAAACTCTCAGCTGGTTTTTTGCACACACTGCTTCAAGCCTCCAGCAACCATATTGAAACTCTCACCTGGCTTTTTGCATATAATGCTTCAAGCCTCCAGCAACCATATTGAAACTCTCACCTGGCTTTTTGCACACACTGCTACAAGCCTCCAGCAACCATATTGAAACTCTCACCTGGCTTTTTGCACATAATGCTTCAAGCCTCCAGCAACCATATTGAAACGCTCACCTGGCTTTTTGCACGCACTTCTTCAAGCCTCCAGCAACCATATTGAAACTCTCACCTGGCTTTTTGCACGCACTTCTTCAAGCCTCCAGCAACCATATTGAAACTCTCACCTGGCTTTTTGCACATAATGCTTCAAGCCTCCAGCAACCATATTGAAACTCACCTGGCTTTTTGCACATAATGCTTCAAGCCTCCAGCAACCATATTGAAACTCTCACCTGGCTTTTTGCACATACTGCTACAAGCCTCCAGCAACCATATTGAAATTCTCACCTGGCTTTTTGCACACACTGCTACAAGCCTCCAGCAACCATATTGAAACTCTCACCTGGCTTTTTGCACACACTGCTACAAGCCTCCAGCAACCATATTGAAATTCTCACCTGGCTTTTTGCACATAATGCTTCAAGCCTCCAGCAACCATATTGAAACTCTCACCTGGCTTTTTGCACATAATGCTTCAAGCCTCCAGCAACCATATTGAAACTCTCACCTGGCTTTTTGCACGCACTTCTTCAAGCTTCCCGCAACCATATTGAAACTCTCACCTGGCTTTTTGCACATACTGCTTCAAGCCTCCAGCAACCATATTGAAACTCTCACCTGGCTTTTTGCACATAATGCTTCAAGCCTCCAGCAACCATATTGAAACTCTCACCTGGCTTTTTGCACACACTGCTACAAGCCTCCAGCAACCATATTGAAACTCTCACCTGGCTTTTTGCACACACTGCTACAAGCCTCCAGCAACCATATTGAAACTCTCACCTGGCTTTTTGCACATAATGCTTCAAGCCTCCAGCAACCATATTGAAACGCTCACCTGGCTTTTTGCACGCACTTCTTCAAGCCTCCAGCAACCATATTGAAACTCTCACCTGGCTTTTTGCACGCACTTCTTCAAGCCTCCAGCAACCATATTGAAACTCTCACCTGGCTTTTTGCACGCACTTCTTCAAGCCTCCAGCAACCATATTGAAACTCTCACCTGGCTTTTTGCACACACTGCTTCAAGCCTCCAGCAACCATATTGAAACTCTCACCTGGCTTTTTGCACATAATGCTTCAAGCCTCCAGCAACCATATTGAAACTCTCACCTGGCTTTTTGCACACACTGCTTCAAGCCTCCAGCAGCCATATTGAAACTCTCACCTGGCTTTTTGCACATACTTCTTCAAGCCTCCAGCAACCATATTGAAACTCTCACCTGGCTTTTTGCACACACTGCTACAAGCCTCCAGCAACCATATTGAAATTCTCACCTGGCTTTTTGCACATAATGCTTCAAGCCTCCAGCAACCATATTGAAACTCTCACCTGGCTTTTTGCACATAATGCTTCAAGCCTCCAGCAACCATATTGAAACTCTCACCTGGCTTTTTGCACATACTGCTTCAAGCCTCCAGCAACCATATTGAAACTCTCACCTGGCTTTTTGCACATAATGCTTCAAGCCTCCAGCAACCATATTGAAACTCTCACCTGGCTTTTTGCACACACTGCTACAAGCCTCCAGCAACCATATTGCAACTCTCACCTGGCTTTTTGCACGCACTTCTTCAAGCTTCCCGCAACCATATTGAAACTCTCACCTTGCTTTTTGCACACACTGCTACAAGCCTCCAGCAACCATATTGAAACTCTCACCTGGCTTTTTGCACATAATGCTTCAAGCCTCCAGCAACCATATTGAAACTCTCACCTGGCTTTTTGCACACACTGCTACAAGCCTCCAGCAACCATATTGCAACTCTCACCTGGCTTTTTGCACGCACTTCTTCAAGCTTCCCGCAACCATATTGAAACTCTCACCTGGCTTTTTGCAAATAATGCTTCAAGCTTCCCGCAACCATATTGAAACTCTCACCTGGCTTTTTGCACGCACTTCTTCAAGCTTCCAGCAACCATATTGAAACTCTCACCTGGCTTTTTGCACACACTGCTACAAGCCTCCAGCAACCATATTGAAACTCTCACCTGGCTTTTTGCACACACTGCTACAAGCCTCCAGCAACCATATTGAAACTCTCACCTGGCTTTTTGCACATAATGCTTCAAGCCTCCAGCAACCATATTGAAACTCTCACCTGGCTTTTTGCACATAATGCTTCAAGCCTCCAGCAACCATATTGAAACTCTCACCTGGCTTTTTGCACACACTGCTACAAGCCTCCAGCAACCATATTGAAACTCTCACCTGGCTTTTTGCACACACTGCTTCAAGCCTCCAGCAACCATATTGAAACTCTCACCTGGCTTTTTGCACATAATGCTTCAAGCCTCCAGCAACCATATTGAAACTCTCACCTGGCTTTTTGCACACACTGCTACAAGCCTCCAGCAACCATATTGAAATTCTCACCTGGCTTTTTGCACATAATGCTTCAAGCCTCCAGCAACCATATTGAAACTCTCACCTGGCTTTTTGCACACACTGCTACAAGCCTCCAGCAACCATATTGAAATTCTCACCTGGCTTTTTGCACATACTGCTTCAAGCCTCCAGCAACCATATTGAAACTCTCACCTGGCTTTTTGCACATAATGCTTCAAGCCTCCAGCAACCATATTGAAACTCTCACCTGGCTTTTTGCACGCATTTCTTTAAGCTTTCCGCAACCATATTGAAACTCTCACCTGGCTTTTTGCACGCACTTCTTCAAGCCTCCAGCAACCATATTGAAACTCTCACCTGGCTTTTTGCACGCACTTCTTCAAGCCTCCAGCAACCATATTGAAACTCTCACCTGGCTTTTTGCACACACTGCTTCAAGCCTCCAGCAACCATATTGAAACTCTCACCTGGCTTTTTGCACATAATGCTTCAAGCCTCCAGCAACCATATTGAAACTCACCTGGCTTTTTGCACACACTGCTTCAAGCCTCCAGCAACCATATTGAAACTCTCACCTGGCTTTTTGCACACACTGCTACAAGCCTCCAGCAACCATATTGAAATTCTCACCTGGCTTTTTGCACATAATGCTTCAAGCCTCCAGCAACCATATTGAAACTCTCACCTGGCTTTTTGCACATAATGCTTCAAGCCTCCAGCAACCATATTGAAACTCTCACCTGGCTTTTTGCACATACTGCTTCAAGCCTCCAGCAACCATATTGAAACTCTCACCTGGCTTTTTGCACATACTGCTTCAAGCCTCCAGCAACCATATTGAAACTCTCACCTGGCTTTTTGCACATAATGCTTCAAGCCTCCAGCAACCATATTGAAACTCTCACCTGGCTTTTTGCACACACTGCTACAAGCCTCCAGCAACCATATTGCAACTCTCACCTGGCTTTTTGCACGCACTTCTTCAAGCTTCCCGCAACCATATTGAAACTCTCACCTGGCTTTTAGCACGCACTTCTTCAAGCTTCCCGCAACCATATTGAAACTCTCACCTGGCTTTTTGCACACACTGCTTCAAGCCTCCAGCAACCATATTGAAACTCTCACCTGGCTTTTTGCACATAATGCTTCAAACCTAAAACAACCATATTGAAACTCTCACCTGGCATTTTGCACACACTGCTACAAGCCTCCAGCAACCATATTGAAACTCTCACCTGGCTTTTTGCACGCACTTCTTCAAGCTTCCCGCAACCATATTGAAACTCTCACCTGGCTTTTTGCACGCACTTCTTCAAGCTTCCCGCAACCATATTGAAACTCTCACCTGGCTTTTTGCACGCACTTCTTCAAGCCTCCAGCAACCATATTGAAACTCTCACCTGGCTTTTTGCACGCACTTCTTCAAGCCTCCAGCAACCATATTGAAACTCTCACCTGGCTTTTTGCACACACTGCTTCAAGCCTCCAGCAACCATATTGAAACTCTCAGCTGGCTTTTTGCACACACTGCTTCAAGCCTCCAGCAACCATATTGAAACTCTCACCTGGCTTTTTGCATATAATGCTTCAAGCCTCCAGCAACCATATTGAAACTCTCACCTGGCTTTTTGCACACACTGCTACAAGCCTCCAGCAACCATATTGAAACTCTCACCTGGCTTTTTGCACATAATGCTTCAAGCCTCCAGCAACCATATTGAAACTCTCACCTGGCTTTTTGCACACACTGCTACAAGCCTCCAGCAACCATATTGAAACTCTCACCTGGCTTTTTGCACACACTGCTACAAGCCTCCAGCAACCATATTGAAACTCTCACCTGGCTTTTTGCACACACTGCTACAAGCCTCCAGCAACCATATTGAAACTCTCACCTGGCTTTTTGCACATAATGCTTCAAGCCTCCAGCAACCATATTGAAACGCTCACCTGGCTTTTTGCACGCACTTCTTCAAGCCTCCAGCAACCATATTGAAACTCTCACCTGGCTTTTTGCACACACTGCTACAAGCCTCCAGCAACCATATTGAAATTCTCACCTGGCTTTTTGCACATAATGCTTCAAGCCTCCAGCAACCATATTGAAACTCTCACCTGGCTTTTTGCACATAATGCTTCAAGCCTCCAGCAACCATATTGAAACTCTCACCTGGCTTTTTGCACGCACTTCTTCAAGCCTCCAGCAACCATATTGAAACTCTCACCTGGCTTTTTGCACACACTGCTTCAAGCCTCCAGCAACCATATTGAAACTCTCCCCTGGCTTTTTGCACGCACTGCTACAAGCCTCCAGCAACCATATTGAAACTCTCACCTGACTTTTTGCACATACTGCTTCAAGCCTCCAGCAGCCATATTGAAACTCTCACCTGACTTTTTGCACATACTGCTTCAAGCCTCCAGCAGCCATATTGAAACTCTCACCTGACTTTTTGCACACACTGCTACAAGCTTCCCGCAACCATATTGAAACTCTCACCTGGCTTTTTGCACACACTGCTACAAGCCTCCAGCAACCATATTGAAACTCTCACCTGACTTTTTGCACATACTGCTTCAAGCCTCCAGCAGCCATATTGAAACTCTCACCTGGCTTTTTGCACGCACTTCTTCAAGCTTCCCGCAACCATATTGAAACTCTCACCTGACTTTTTGCACACACTGCTTCAAGCCTCCAGCAACCATATTGAAACTCTCACCTGGCTTTTTGCACATACTGCTTCAAGCCTCCAGCAACCATATTGAAACTCTCACCTGACTTTTTGCACATACTGCTTCAAGCCTCCAGCAGCCATATTGAAACTCTCACCTGGCTTTTTGCACGCACTTCTTCAAGCTTCCCGCAACCATATTGAAACTCTCACCTGGCTTTTTGCACACACTGCTTCAAGCCTCCAGCAACCATATTGAAACTCTCAGCTGGCTTTTTGCACACACTGCTTCAAACCTCCAGCAACCATATTGAAACTCTCACCTGGCTTTTTGCACATAATGCTTCAAGCCTCCAGCAACCATATTGGAACTCTCACCTGGCTTTTTGCACACACTGCTACAAGCCTCCAGCAACCATATTGAAACTCTCACCTGGCTTTTTGCACACACTGCTACAAGCCTCCAGCAACCATATTGAAACTCTCACCTGGCTTTTTGCACATAATGCTTCAAGCCTCCAGCAACCATATTGAAACTCTCACCTGGCTTTTTGCACATAATGCTTCAAGCCTCCAGCAACCATATTGAAACTCTCACCTGGCTTTTTGCACGCATTTCTTCAAGCTTCCCGCAACCATATTGAAACTCTCACCTGGCTTTTTGCACATACTGCTTCAAGCCTCCAGCAACCATATTGAAACTCTCACCTGGCTTTTTGCACACACTGCTACAAGCCTCCAGCAACCATATTGAAACTCTCACCTGGCTTTTTGCACGCATTTCTTCAAGCTTCCCGCAACCATATTGAAACTCTCACCTGGCTTTTTGCACATAATGCTTCAAGCCTCCAGCAACCATATTGAAACTCTCACCTGGCTTTTTGCACGCACTTCTTCAAGCCTCCAGCAACCATATTGAAACTCTCACCTGGCTTTTTGCACGCACTTCTTCAAGCCTCCAGCAACCATATTGAAACTCTCACCTGGCTTTTTGCACACACTGCTTCAAGCCTCCAGCAACCATATTGAAACTCTCACCTGGCTTTTTGCACATAATGCTTCAAGCCTCCAGCAACCATATTGAAACTCTCACCTGGCTTTTTGCACACACTGCTTCAAGCCTCCAGCAGCCATATTGAAACTCTCACCTGGCTTTTTGCACATACTTCTTCAAGCCTCCAGCAACCATATTGAAACTCTCACCTGGCTTTTTGCACACACTGCTACAAGCCTCCAGCAACCATATTGAAACTCTCACCTGGCTTTTTGCACATAATGCTTCAAGCCTCCAGCAACCATATTGAAACTCTCACCTGGCTTTTTGCACATAATGCTTCAAGCCTCCAGCAACCATATTGAAACTCTCACCTGGCTTTTTGCACATAATGCTTCAAGCCTCCAGCAACCATATTGAAACTCTCACCTGGCTTTTTGCACATAATGCTTCAAGCCTCCAGCAACCATATTGAAACTCTCACCTGGCTTTTTGCACACACTGCTACAAGCCTCCAGCAACCATATTGCAACTCTCACCTGGCTTTTTGCACGCACTTCTTCAAGCTTCCCGCAACCATATTGAAACTCTCACCTTGCTTTTTGCACACACTGCTACAAGCCTCCAGCAACCATATTGAAACTCTCACCTGGCTTTTTGCACATAATGCTTCAAGCCTCCAGCAACCATATTGAAACTCTCACCTGGCTTTTTGCACACACTGCTACAAGCCTCCAGCAACCATATTGCAACTCTCACCTGGCTTTTTGCACGCACTTCTTCAAGCTTCCCGCAACCATATTGAAACTCTCACCTGGCTTTTTGCAAATAATGCTTCAAGCTTCCCGCAACCATATTGAAACTCTCACCTGGCTTTTTGCACGCACTTCGTCAAGCTTCCAGCAACCATATTGAAACTCTCACCTGGCTTTTTGCACACACTGCTACAAGCCTCCAGCAACCATATTGAAACTCTCACCTGGCTTTTTGCACACACTGCTACAAGCCTCCAGCAACCATATTGAAACTCTCACCTGGCTTTTTGCACACACTGCTACAAGCCTCCAGCAACCATATTGAAACTCTCACCTGGCTTTTTGCACATAATGCTTCAAGCCTCCAGCAACCATATTGAAACTCTCACCTGGCTTTTTGCACATAATGCTTCAAGCCTCCAGCAACCATATTGAAACTCTCACCTGGCTTTTTGCACACACTGCTTCAAGCCTCCAGCAACCATATTGAAACTCTCACCTGGCTTTTTGCACATAATGCTTCAAGCCTCCAGCAACCATATTGAAACTCTCACCTGGCTTTTTGCACACACTGCTACAAGCCTCCAGCAACCATATTGAAACTCTCACCTGGCTTTTTGCACATAATGCTTCAAGCCTCCAGCAACCATATTGAAACTCTCACCTGGCTTTTTGCACATAATGCTTCAAGCCTCCAGCAACCATATTGAAACTCTCACCTGGCTTTTTGCACGCATTTCTTTAAGCTTCCCGCAACCATATTGAAACTCTCACCTGGCTTTTTGCACGCACTTCTTCAAGCCTCCAGCAACCATATTGAAACTCTCACCTGGCTTTTTGCACGCACTTCTTCAAGCCTCCAGCAACCATATTGAAACTCTCACCTGGCTTTTTGCACACACTGCTTCAAGCCTCCAGCAACCATATTGAAACTCTCACCTGGCTTTTTGCACATAATGCTTCAAGCCTCCAGCAACCATATTGAAACTCACCTGGCTTTTTGCACATAATGCTTCAAGCCTCCAGCAACCATATTGAAACTCTCACCTGGCTTTTTGCACGCACTTCTTCAAGCCTCCAGCAACCATATTGAAACTCTCACCTGGCTTTTTGCACACACTGCTACAAGCCTCCAGCAACCATATTGAAATTCTCACCTGGCTTTTTGCACATAATGCTTCAAGCCTCCAGCAACCATATTGAAACTCTCACCTGGCTTTTTGCACGCACTTCTTCAAGCTTCCCGCAACCATATTGAAACTCTCACCTGGCTTTTTGCACATACTGCTTCAAGCCTCCAGCAACCATATTGAAACTCTCACCTGGCTTTTTGCACATACTGCTTCAAGCCTCCAGCAACCATATTGAAACTCTCACCTGGCTTTTTGCACATAATGCTTCAAGCCTCCAGCAACCATATTGAAACTCTCACCTTTCTTTTTGCACACACTGCTACAAGCCACCAGCAACCATATTGAAACTCTCACCTGGCTTTTTGCACATAATGCTTCAAGCCTCCAGCAACCATATTGAAACTCTCACCTGGCTTTTTGCACATAATGCTTCAAGCCTCCAGCAACCATATTGAAACTCTCACCTGGCTTTTTGCACATAATGCTTCAAGCCTCCAGCAACCATATTGAAACTCTCACCTGGCTTTTTGCACGCACTTCTTCAAGCTTCCCGCAACCATATTGAAACTCTCACCTGGCTTTTAGCACGCACTTCTTCAAGCTTCCCGCAACCATATTGAAACTCTCACCTGGCTTTTTGCACACACTGCTTCAAACCTAAAACAACCATATTGAAACTCTCACCTGGAATTTTGCACACACTGCTACAAGCCTCCAGCAGCCATATTGAAACTCTCACCTGGCTTTTTGCACGCACTTCTTCAAGCTTCCCGCAACCATATTGAAACTCTCACCTGGCTTTTTGCACGCACTTCTTCAAGCCTCCAGCAACCATATTGAAACTCTCACCTGGCTTTTTGCACGCACTTCTTCAAGCTTCCAGCAACCATATTGAAACTCTCACCTGGCTTTTTGCACATAATGCTTCAAGCCTCCAGCAACCATATTGAAACTCTCACCTGGCTTTTTGCACGCACTTCTTCAAGCCTCCAGCAACCATATTGAAACTCTCACCTGGCTTTTTGCATATAATGCTTCAAGCCTCCAGCAACCATATTGAAACTCTCACCTGGCTTTTTGCACACACTGCTACAAGCCTCCAGCAACCATATTGAAACTCTCACCTGGCTTTTTGCACATAATGCTTCAAGCCTCCAGCAACCATATTGAAACTCTCACCTGGCTTTTTGCACACACTGCTACAAGCCTCCAGCAACCATATTGAAACTCTCACCTGGCTTTTTGCACACACTGCTACAAGCCTCCAGCAACCATATTGAAACTCTCACCTTTCTTTTTGCACACACTGCTACAAGCCACCAGCAACCATATTGAAACTCTCACCTGGCTTTTTGCATATAATGCTTCAAGCCTCCAGCAACCATATTGAAACTCTCACCTGGCTTTTTGCACATAATGCTTCAAGCCTCCAGCAACCATATTGAAACTCTCACCTGGCTTTTTGCACACACTGCTACAAGCCTCCAGCAACCATATTGCAACTCTCACCTGGCTTTTTGCACGCACTTCTTCAAGCTTCCCGCAACCATATTGAAACTCTCACCTGGCTTTTAGCACGCACTTCTTCAAGCTTCCCGCAACCATATTGAAACTCTCACCTGGCTTTTTGCACACACTGCTTCAAACCTAAAACAACCATATTGAAACTCTCACCTGGCATTTTGCACACACTGCTACAAGCCTCCAGCAGCCATATTGAAACTCTCACCTGGCTTTTTGCACGCACTTCTTCAAGCTTCCCGCAACCATATTGAAACTCTCACCTGGCTTTTTGCACGCACTTCTTCAAGCCTCCAGCAACCATATTGAAACTCTCACCTGGCTTTTTGCACGCACTTCTTCAAGCTTCCAGCAACCATATTGAAACTCTCACCTGGCTTTTTGCACATAATGCTTCAAGCCTCCAGCAACCATATTGAAACTCTCACCTGGCTTTTTGCACGCACTTCTTCAAGCCTCCAGCAACCATATTGAAACTCTCACCTGGCTTTTTGCACGCACTTCTTCAAGCCTCCAGCAACCATATTGAAACTCTCACCTGGCTTTTTGCACACACTGCTTCAAGCCTCCAGCAACCATATTGAAACTCTCAGCTGGCTTTTTGCACACACTGCTTCAAGCCTCCAGCAACCATATTGAAACTCTCACCTGGCTTTTTGCATATAATGCTTCAAGCCTCCAGCAACCATATTGAAACTCTCACCTGGCTTTTTGCACACACTGCTACAAGCCTCCAGCAACCATATTGAAACTCTCACCTGGCTTTTTGCACATAATGCTTCAAGCCTCCAGCAACCATATTGAAACTCTCACCTGGCTTTTTGCACACACTGCTACAAGCCTCCAGCAACCATATTGAAACTCTCACCTGGCTTTTTGCACACACTGCTACAAGCCTCCAGCAACCATATTGAAACTCTCACCTGGCTTTTTGCACACACTGCTACAAGCCTCCAGCAACCATATTGAAACGCTCACCTGGCTTTTTGCACGCACTTCTTCAAGCCTCCAGCAACCATATTGAAACTCTCACCTGGCTTTTTGCACATAATGCTTCAAGCCTCCAGCAACCATATTGAAACTCTCACCTGGCTTTTTGCACACACTGCTACAAGCCTCCAGCAACCATATTGAAATTCTCACCTGGCTTTTTGCACATAATGCTTCAAGCCTCCAGCAACCATATTGAAACTCTCACCTGGCTTTTTGCACATAATGCTTCAAGCCTCCAGCAACCATATTGAAACTCTCACCTGGCTTTTTGCACGCACTGCTACAAGCCTCCAGCAACCATATTGAAACTCTCACCTGACTTTTTGCACATACTGCTTCAAGCCTCCAGCAGCCATATTGAAACTCTCACCTGACTTTTTGCACATACTGCTTCAAGCCTCCAGCAGCCATATTGAAACTCTCACCTGACTTTTTGCACACACTGCTACAAGCTTCCCGCAACCATATTGAAACTCTCACCTGGCTTTTTGCACACACTGCTACAAGCCTCCAGCAACCATATTGAAACTCTCACCTGACTTTTTGCACATACTGCTTCAAGCCTCCAGCAGCCATATTGAAACTCTCACCTGGCTTTTTGCACGCACTTCTTCAAGCTTCCCGCAACCATATTGAAACTCTCACCTGACTTTTTGCACACACTGCTTCAAGCCTCCAGCAACCATATTGAAACTCTCACCTGGCTTTTTGCACACACTGCTTCAAGCCTCCAGCAACCATATTGAAACTCTCACCTGGCTTTTTGCACATAATGCTTCAAGCCTCCAGCAACCATATTGAAACTCTCACCTGACTTTTTGCACATACTGCTTCAAGCCTCCAGCAGCCATATTGAAACTCTCACCTGGCTTTTTGCACGCACTTCTTCAAGCTTCCCGCAACCATATTGAAACTCTCACCTGGCTTTTTGCACACACTGCTTCAAGCCTCCAGCAACCATATTGAAACTCTCAGCTGGCTTTTTGCACACACTGCTTCAAACCTCCAGCAACCATATTGAAACTCTCACCTGGCTTTTTGCACATAATGCTTCAAGCCTCCAGCAACCATATTGAAACTCTCACCTGGCTTTTTGCACACACTGCTACAAGCCTCCAGCAACCATATTGAAACTCTCACCTGGCTTTTTGCACACACTGCTACAAGCCTCCAGCAACCATATTGAAACTCTCACCTGGCTTTTTGCACATAATGCTTCAAGCCTCCAGCAACCATATTGAAACTCTCACCTGGCTTTTTGCACATACTGCTTCAAGCCTCCAGCAACCATATTGAAACTCTCACCTGGCTTTTTGCACGCATTTCTTCAAGCTTCCCGCAACCATATTGAAACTCTCACCTGGCTTTTTGCACATACTGCTTCAAGCCTCCAGCAACCATATTGAAACTCTCACCTGGCTTTTTGCACACACTGCTACAAGCCTCCAGCAACCATATTGAAACTCTCACCTGGCTTTTTGCACGCATTTCTTCAAGCTTCCCGCAACCATATTGAAACTCTCACCTGGCTTTTTGCACATAATGCTTCAAGCCTCCAGCAACCATATTGAAACTCTCACCTGGCTTTTTGCACATAATGCTTCAAGCCTCCAGCAACCATATTGAAACTCTCACCTGGCTTTTTGCACATAATGCTTCAAGCCTCCAGCAACCATATTGAAACTCTCACCTGGCTTTTTGCACGCACTTCTTCAAGCTTCCCGCAACCATATTGAAACTCTCACCTGGCTTTTTGCACATACTGCTTCAAGCCTCCAGCAACCATATTGAAACTCTCACCTGGCTTTTTGCACATACTGCTTCAAGCCTCCAGCAACCATATTGAAACTCTCACCTGGCTTTTTGCACATAATGCTTCAAGCCTCCAGCAACCATATTGAAACTCTCACCTTTCTTTTTGCACACACTGCTACAAGCCTCCAGCAGCCATATTGAAACTCTCACCTGGCTTTTTGCACACACTGCTACAAGCCACCAGCAACCATATTGAAACTCTCACCTGGCTTTTTGCACATAATGCTTCAAGCCTCCAGCAACCATATTGAAACTCTCACCTGGCTTTTTGCACATAATGCTTCAAGCCTCCAGCAACCATATTGAAACTCTCACCTGGCTTTTTGCACACACTGCTACAAGCCTCCAGCAACCATATTGCAACTCTCACCTGGCTTTTTGCACGCACTTCTTCAAGCTTCCCGCAACCATATTGAAACTCTCACCTGGCTTTTAGCACGCACTTCTTCAAGCTTCCCGCAACCATATTGAAACTCTCACCTGGCTTTTTGCACACACTGCTTCAAACCTAAAACAACCATATTGAAACTCTCACCTGACTTTTTGCACATACTGCTTAAAGCCTCCAGCAACCATATTGAAACTCTCACCTGGCATTTTGCACACACTGCTACAAGCCTCCAGCAGCCATATTGAAACTCTCACCTGGCTTTTTGCACGCACTTCTTCAAGCTTCCCGCAACCATATTGAAACTCTCACCTGGCTTTTTGCACGCACTTCTTCAAGCCTCCAGCAACCATATTGAAACTCTCACCTGGCTTTTTGCACGCACTTCTTCAAGCTTCCAGCAACCATATTGAAACTCTCACCTGGCTTTTTGCACATAATGCTTCAAGCCTCCAGCTACCATATTGAAACTCTCACCTGGCTTTTTGCACGCACTTCTTCAAGCCTCCAGCAACCATATTGAAACTCTCACCTGGCTTTTTGCACGCACTTCTTCAAGCCTCCAGCAACCATATTGAAACTCTCAGCTGGCTTTTTGCACACACTGCTTCAAGCCTCCAGCAACCATATTGAAACTCTCACCTGGCTTTTTGCATATAATGCTTCAAGCCTCCAGCAACCATATTGAAACTCTCACCTGGCTTTTTGCATATAATGCTTCAAGCCTCCAGCAACCATATTGAAACTCTCACCTGGCTTTTTGCACATACTGCTTCAAGCCTCCAGCAACCATATTGAAACTCTCACCTGGCTTTTTGCACATACTGCTTCAAGCCTCCAGCAACCATATTGAAACTCTCACCTGGCTTTTTGCATATAATGCTTCAAGCCTCCAGCAACCATATTGAAACTCTCACCTGGCTTTTTGCACACACTGCTACAAGCCTCCAGCAACCATATTGAAACTCTCACCTGGCTTTTTGCACACACTGCTACAAGCCTCCAGCAACCATATTGAAACTCTCACCTGGCTTTTTGCACATAATGCTTCAAGCCTCCAGCAACCATATTGAAACGCTCACCTGGCTTTTTGCACGCACTTCTTCAAGCCTCCAGCAACCATATTGAAACTCTCACCTGGCTTTTTGCACATAATGCTTCAAGCCTCCAGCAACCATATTGAAACTCTCACCTGGCTTTTTGCACATAATGCTTCAAGCCTCCAGCAACCATATTGAAACTCTCACCTGGCTTTTTGCACGCACTTCTTCAAGCTTCCCGCAACCATATTGAAACTCTCACCTGGCTTTTTGCACACACTGCTACAAGCCTCCAGCAACCATATTGAAACTCTCACCTGACTTTTTGCACATACTGCTTCAAGCCTCCAGCAGCCATATTGAAACTCTCACCTGGCTTTTTGCACGCACTTCTTCAAGCCTCCCGCAACCATATTGAAACTCTCACCTGGCTTTTTGCACACACTGCTTCAAGCCTCCAGCAGCCATATTGAAACTCTCACCTGGCTTTTTGCACGCACTTCTTCAAGCTTCCCGCAACCATATTGAAACTCTCACCTGGCTTTTTGCACACACTGCTTCAAGCCTCCAGCAACCATATTGAAACTCTCAGCTGGCTTTTTGCACACACTGCTTCAAACCTCCAGCAACCATATTGAAACTCTCACCTGGCTTTTTGCACATAATGCTTCAAGCCTCCAGCAACCATATTGAAACTCTCACCTGGCTTTTTGCACACACTGCTACAAGCCTCCAGCAACCATATTGAAACTCTCACCTGGCTTTTTGCACATAATGCTTCAAGCCTCCAGCAACCATATTGAAACTCTCACCTGGCTTTTTGCACACTGCTTCAAGCCTCCAGCAACCATATTGAAACTCTCACCTGGCTTTTTGCACGCATTTCTTCAAGCTTCCCGCAACCATATTGAAACTCTCACCTGGCTTTTTGCACATACTGCTTCAAGCCTCCAGCAACCATATTGAAACTCTCACCTGGCTTTTTGCACACTGCTTCAAGCCTCCAGCAACCATATTGAAACTCTCACCTGGCTTTTTGCACGCATTTCTTCAAGCTTCCCGCAACCATATTGAAACTCTCACCTGGCTTTTTGCACATACTGCTTCAAGCCTCCAGCAACCATATTGAAACTCTCACCTGGCTTTTTGCACATACTGCTTCAAGCCTCCAGCAACCATATTGAAACTCTCACCTGGCTTTTTGCACATACTGCTTCAAGCCTCCAGCAACCATATTGAAACTCTCACCTGGCTTTTTGCACACACTGCTACAAGCCTCCAGCAACCATATTGAAACTCTCACCTGGCTTTTTGCACACACTGCTACAAGCCTCCAGCAACCATATTGAAACTCTCCCCTGGCTTTTTGCACACACTGCTACAAGCCTAAAGCAACCATATTGAAACTCTCCCCTGGCTTTTTGCACGCACTGCTTCAAGCCTCCAGCAACCATATTGAAACTCTCACCTGGCTTTTTGCACATAATGCTTCAAGCCTCCAGCAACCATATTGAAACTCTCACCTGGCTTTTTGCACATAATGCTTCAAGCCTCCAGCAACCATATTGAAACTCTTACCTGGCTTTTTGCACATAATGCTTCAAGCCTCCAGCAACCATATTGAAACTCTCACCTGGCTTTTTGCACACACTGCTACAAGCCTCCAGCAACCATATTGAAACTCTCACCTGGCTTTTTGCACACACTGCTACAAGCCTCCAGCAACCATATTGAAACTCTCACCTGGCTTTTTGCACACACTGCTACAAGCCTCCAGCAACCATATTGAAACTCTCACCTGGCTTTTTGCACACACTGCTTCAAGCCTCCAGCAACCATATTGAAACTCTCACCTGGCTTTTTGCACACACTGCTACAAGCCTCCAGCAACCATATTGAAACTCTCACCTGGCTTTTTGCACATAATGCTTCAAGCCTCCAGCAACCATATTGAAACTCTCACCTGGCTTTTTGCACACACTGCTACAAGCCTCCAGCAACCATATTGAAACTCTCACCTGGCTTTTTGCACACACTGCTTCAAGCCTCCAGCAACCATATTGAAACTCTCACCTGGCTTTTTGCACACACTGCTACAAGCCTCCAGCAACCATATTGAAACTCTCACCTGGCTTTTTGCACATAATGCTTCAAGCCTCCAGCAACCATATTGAAACTCTTACCTGGCTTTTTGCACATAATGCTTCAAGCCTCCAGCAACCATATTGAAACTCTCACCTGGCTTTTTGCACACACTGCTTCAAGCCTCCAGCAACCATATTGAAACTCTCACCTGGCTTTTTGCACACACTGCTACAAGCCTCCAGCAACCATATTGAAACTCTCACCTGGCTTTTTGCACACACTGCTACAAGCCACCAGCAACCATATTGAAACTCTTACCTGGCTTTTTGCACATAATGCTTCAAGCCTCCAGCAACCATATTGAAACTCTCACCTGGCTTTTTGCACACACTGCTACAAGCCTCCAGCAACCATATTGAAACTCTCACCTGGCTTTATGCACACACTGCTACAAGCCTCCAGCAACCATATTGAAACTCTCACCTGGCTTTTTGCACACTGCTACAAGCCTCCAGCGACCATATTGAAACTCTCACCTGGCTTTTTGCACGCACTGCTACAAGCCTCCAGCGACCATATTGAAACTCTCACCTGGCTTTTTGCACATACTGCTACAAGCCTCCAGCAACCATATTGAAACTCTCACCTGACTTTTTGCACACACTGCTACAAGCCTCCAGCAGCCATATTGAAACTCTCACCTGGCTTTTTGCACACACTGCTACAAGCCTCCAGCAGCCATATTGAAACTCTCACCTGGCATTTTGCACATAATGCTTCAAGCCTCCAGCAACCATATTGAAACTCTCACCTGGCTTTTTGCACATAATGCTTCAAGCCTCCAGCAACCATATTGAAACTCTCACCTGGCTTTTTGCACATAATGCTTCAAGCTTCCCGCAACCATAGTGAAACTCTCACCTGGCTTTTTGCACATACTGCTTCAAGCCTCCAGCAACCATATTGAAACTCTCACCTGGCTTTTTGCACACACTGCTTCAAGCCTCCAGCAACCATATTGAAACTCTCACCTGGCTTTTTGCACACACTGCTACAAGCCTCCAGCAACTAAATTGAAACTCTCACCTGGCTTTTTGCACACACTGCTTCAAGCCTCCAGCAACCATATTGAAACTCTCACCTGGCTGTTTGCACATACTGCTACAAGCCTCCAGCAACCATATTGAAACTCTCACCTGGCTTTTTGCACACACTGCTTCAAGCCTCCAGCAACCATATTGAAACTCTCACCTGACTTTTTGCACATACTGCTTCAAGCCTCCAGCAACCATATTGAAACTCTCACCTGGCTTTTTGCACATAATGCTTCAAGCCTCCAGCAACCATATTGAAACTCTCACCTGGCTTTTTGCACGCACTGCTACAAGCCTCCAGCAACCATATTGAAACTCTCACCTGGCTTTTTGCACACACTGCTACAAGCCTCCAGCAACCATATTGAAACTCTCACCTGGCGTTTTGCACATACTGCTACAAGCCTCCAGCAACCATATTGAAACTCTCACCTGGCTTTTTGCACATAATGCTTCAAGCCTCCAGCAACCATATTGAAACTCTCACCTGGCTTTTTGCACATACTGCTACAAGCCTCCAGCAGCCATATTGAAACTCTCACCTGGCTTTTTGCACACACTGCTACAAGCCTCCAGCAGCCATATTGAAACTCTCACCTGGCTTTTTGCACGCACTTCTTCAAGCTTCCTGCAACCATATTGAAACTCTCACCTGGCTTTTTGCACACCCTGCTTCAAGCCTCCAGCAACCATATTGAAACACTCACCTGGCTTTTTGCACACACTGCTACAAGCCTCCAGCAACCATATTGAAACTCTCACCTGGCTTTTTGCACATACTGCTTCAAGCCTCCAGCAACCATATTGAAACTCTCACCTGGCTTTTTGCACACACTGCTACAAGCCTCCAGCAACCATATTGAAACTCTCACCTGGCTTTTTGCACACACTGCTTCAAGCCTCCAGCAACCATATTGAAACTCTCACCTGGCTTTTTGCACATACTGCTTTAAGCCTCCAGCAACCATATTGAAACGCTCACCTGGCTTTTTGCACACACTGCTTCAAGCCTCCAGCAACCATATTGAAACTCTCACCTGGCTTTTTGCACACACTGCTACAAGCCTCCAGCAACCATATTGAAACTCTCACCTGGCTTTTTGCACACACTGCTACAAGCCTCCAGCAGCCATATTGAAACTCTCACCTGGCTTTTTGCACGCACTTCTTCAAGCTTCCCGCAACCATATTGAAACTCTCACCTGGCTTTTTGCACATAATGCTTCAAGCCTCCAGCAACCATATTGAAACTCTCACCTGACTTTTTGCACGCACTTCTTCAAGCTTCCCGCAACCATATTGAAACTCTCACCTGGCTTTTTGCACACACTGCTACAAGCCTCCAGCAACCATATTGAAACTCTCACCTGGCTTTTTGCACATAATGCTTCAAGCCTCCAGCAACCATATTGAAACTCTCACCTGGCTTTTTGCACATAATGCTTCAAGCCTCCAGCAACCATATTGAAACTCTCACCTGGCTTTTTGCACATAATGCTTCAAGCCTCCAGCAACCATATTGAAACTCTCACCTGGCTTTTTGCACACACTGTTGTTATCCCCTGTATGAACTCTCTGATGTGTGAGAAGATTAGACTTGCTAACAAAACGTTTTTCACATTCAGAACATGCAAATGGTTTCTGCCTTGTATGTAGATTCTTATGCTGGAGAAGGCTAGCTTTCTTAGTAAATCTTTTCTCACATTCAGAACATGGAAATGGCTTCTCCCCTGTATGAACTCTCTGATGTGTGAGAAGATTAGACTTGCTAACAAAACGTTTTTCACATTCAGAATATGCAAATGGTTTCTGCCTTGTATGTAGATTCTTATGCTGGAGAAGGCTAGCTTTCTTAGTAAATCTTTTCTCACATTCAGAACATGGAAATGGCTTCTCCCCTGTATGAACTCTCTGATGTGCAAGAAGAGCAGACTTGCTAACACAATATTTCCTACATTCAGAACATTCTTCCTTTCTTTTCTGAGACTTTTGCCGAGTGCATCTCTGTGATTTTAGTCCATTGTTGTTATACTGAACAGAAATGGTTTTATGAAGTTCTGGGGTTGTTTCAGTCCTACGTTTCTTTGTCACTGCATTGTAATGTTGTCCAGAAGAATTCTGTCTTGAGGATCCATCTGTTTAAAGAAATATAAATGACAATAAAGACATTTGCTGAGACACCACTGAAGTGTCATATATACAATACACATTCAGGAAAAGCTTGTACTTATTGTATGCAATATTTTTTTTTTTACAACACTTAAAATAAATAAGCATTATTTTTAAATTCTAAATATGTTTATTCAATTTTTTTTTTATATCAGCAGACATTATGATTTTGTTCCAGCAAGATTAAACTCCTTGAAAGAATGAGGGGAGCTGTGGATTCAGATAAGATCCCTATTCAGTTTTGTTTAAAGACTGCCACAGTACATAGTCAGTTGATAAAATAGCGGAGTAGAAAAGTATGTACCAGCAGGATAACCTGCCCAATCAAACAACAGGGAGATGCTTCAAATATCCTTGTGAAGTTTAAAAAAAAAATAATATATATATATATATAAATATAATTATGTATACCCAAAATGAGCACCAAGAAGATATATAAAAAATAAACTATGTCAATGTCACCTTAATGATGCAGTTGCAGGTAGTTACTCCTTAAAATATAGAAAGTTAGATTTTTTTGTCTGGCTCAGAGCATGTGCAGTTTTTTCTGCAGCTGATTTGACGAAGAACAGAAGAACAGAGAAGTACCAAGGGATAATCAGTAATTATTTCTAAAGTCCTTGATTAACAAAACATAAAAATATTTTGTCATGGGTGGATCAGAAATACGGACTAACTAAACTAACTAAAAATGTAAGACTTTAAAATTAGTATAGTTGTTAATTGATCCAGAGGAAGGCAAAAAGAAAAAAACCCAAGGCAAATCTTTGCCAATTGTCTCAAAAGGTAAAAAAATGTAATTCCTTTCTGACCCCAGATATTGGCGATCAGATTCCTCCCTGGATCAATACTCCCTCTCTAATTGTCCAGGGAAACTCTGAATGCCCTTTTATTTAAAGCAATATCCAATCCTTTTTTAATGTTATCCATCAAATCCGCTGTCACCACCTCCTTTGGTAGAGAATTCTACAGGTTAACCACCCTTACTGTGAAGAACCCTTTTCTTTCTTTAAGGTGGAATCTTGTTACTTCTAACCTCAAGGGGTGTCCTCTTGTCAGTTGAAAATATCTTGGCACAAAAAGTACACTTAACAAAGCCTTACATTGACCCTGGATATATATATATATATATATATATATATATATATATATATATATATATATATATATATAGTAATTATATCCCCTCATAGACGCCTTTTTTCTAGAGAAAATATGTTTAATTTGGTTAGTCTTTCTTCATAACTTAGCCCTTCCATTCCCCTTATTAGTTTTGTTGCACTTCTCTGTACGTTTTCTTTATTTGCCTTTGCAGCTGCTGCTTGGCTTTGAACACTGTTACCTAGGTGGTTGTCCACAAGCACTCCCAAATCCCTTTCAATATCTGATACACCTAGATTTGCCTCATTAAGATTATAAATTGCATGGCTATTTTTCTTTCCCAGATGAATAACTACATTTATTGGTGTTAAATCTCATCTGCCATTTAGTCGTCCATTTCTCTAAAGTACATCATTATCTGATTTAATTATCCCGCACAACTTAGTGTCATCAGCAAAAATGGAGACATTTCTTTCCGGTCCTACTTCTAAGTCATTAATAAATGTGTTAAAAAGCAGAGGACCTAATACTGAACCCTGAGGAACCCCACTTACCACATTAGTCCAATCGGTGTATGTTCCATTTACAACAACCCTTTGCTTTCTGCATTTTGTGCCTCCAAGCTTGTAAAATAAAGAAACCTGTTTGTATCCTGGTTTGGCTCCCCTTGATTGAGTGTTGGTTATGGGAGAGTAACTATGAAGGTAAATTTCCCTAAAACTTACTCTTTCCCTTCAAATAGTCATCTTATAGTTAATCAGTTAATAAACAAATGGAACTCCATTTTATGACCACTACAACGATCTTTTAAAATGGTAGCTTATTCAAGCATTTATTTTACCTCTTTATACAGATATGTGAAATATATTGGTTATATAAATAATAATAATAATATTACAAAACTTGTAAGATCACTCCCTACTATCCTAATATTACTACCTTTGTCATTTGTACATTGGTCTGTTTCTACCTCTGGTCACTTATTATGCTGCCACATACTGTAAGACAACAGGACACACAATATCAGAGAAATGCTCCCATTAGTATACAACTTCACTAGTTCTTTCATTAATACCCACAGAATATCTGTGATGTGCTCTGTATGTTCATCAGAAAATGTCCTTTATTTTATTGTAGTCCCTCATCTACAGGTGAACTCGAAACGTGTTAGGAGAGGAATATTTTTTCTAGACTTCACTGTAAATACGCACCATAATATAGTCTTTTTACAGTAATTTCCTATGCAAAACCAATGGGTTAAAAGTAAAGTGTAGAATATCCAAAATTGTATCTATTATTATTGTCTCATGTGTACAAACTATAGTAATCATTTAACAATCTGCCAGATGTACCTAATGTGAACTTTCATATCCACTTAGTATGGTCTGTGACTTCTTATATGATGAAGGTTAACTGTTACTCTTGGCGATTCTCAAGCATTTTACTTTTTATCCCAGACTTCTTTCTGTAATGCAACTCCCTAATTCAATTTTCAGATGTGCTTACCTTTGTAAGGACTTCACTAAAGTAAATAGAAAAAAAATAGCCAAAAGTATTACTTGAAAATTAAAATGAACACCACATTTCTATTTATCTCTACTCATTTACATGTCATTCATGACCCCAGGACTTATTATCGGTGACATCCTTAGGCAATTATTTTGGATATCAAAGGATCCTCACCTCCAACATTAGATGGTACAATTTCACTCGTTATTGTGGTCAGATCACCCTCAGTGTCCATTTCTTCTCTCTCTGTCTTCACCTTCAGACTCTCTGGTACGACTGGCAAACCTGGAATGGAAAATCCATCATGTAAATCACTTGCTTATGCTGATAATATCTAATCTAGACCTACACAATCAATAAATCATATGGGACTCATTAATATTAATTACTATGTGTCTTTAATTTATAGATACAGTTCCTCCGTTTATCTCTTTATGTCAATCACAAATTACTTCATAGAGTTCATAACAAATTATTATTAGTTGGTTTTTGAATTGTAATTTGCCACTTAATGGGTTACTGTAATGAAATGTAGTCAGTGGGGAATCCTCTTCAAGATTTAGAGGAGCGTATGATGACTTTAGCAGAGTTCAGCATTCAGGTATAAACTATTAGATATCTTTTACCGTATAATTAAACATATAATTGAACTTACAATCTAGATGCAATTTGCTACATGAGAAATGATAACACATTCATTGGGTGAAAGATATGAGTAAATAGGCACATCATGTTTCCATCTCCTTTCATTATAGAAAGACTATTGGGGTAATTTCAAAGGCACTTCCTATTAGGAATAAGTATTGAAGTCAACTGAACGTTAGGTCCTAAAAAGTCAGTTGACTAAAATGGCACTTGTCAAATGTTCCACCTTATGATTCAACAAATATTCAAGCTTGCAAAAGAGAGCTTACAACCTAGATGCAGCTGGGTACAAGAGACATGATATTACATGCATTGGGTGATATAGGTAAATAGGCACCTCATGACTCAGATCTTCTGTCAGTGTGTTGATATGATTTCTAAGGAAAGTCCTAGTAGGAATACATACAGTGGATATAAAAAGTCTACACACCCCTGTTAAAAGGTCAGGTTTCTGTGCTGTAAAAAAATTAGACAAAGATAAATAATTTCAGGACTTTTTCAATCTTTAATGTGACCTATAAACTGTAAAACTCAATTTAAAAACAAACTGAAATCTTTTAGGTGGAGGGAAGAAAAATAAAAAATAAAAATAATGTGGTTGCATAAGTCTGCACACCCTCTTATAACTGGGGATGTAGCTGTGTTCAGAATTAAGCAATCACATTCCAAATTGAGTTAAATAGGAGTCAGCATACACCTGCCATCATTTAAAGTGCCTCTGATTAACCCCAAATAAAGTTCAGCTGCTCTAGTTGGTCTTTCCTGAAATTTTCGTAGTCGCATCCCACAGCAAAAGCCATGGTCCACAGAGAGCTTCCAAAGCATCAGAGGGATCACATTGTTAAAAGGTATCAGTCAGGAGAAGGGTACAAAAGAATTTCCAAGGCATTAGATTTACCATGGAACACAGTGAAGACAGTCATCATCAAGTGGAGAAAATATGGCACAACAGTGACATTACCATGAACTGAAGCTCCCTCCAAAATTGATGAAAAGACGAGAAGAAAACTGGTCTGGGAGGCTACCAAGAAGCCTACAGCAACATTAAAGGAGCTGCAGGAATATCTGGCAAGTACTGGCTGTGTGGTACATGTGACAACAATCTCCCGTATTCTTCATATGTCTGGGCTATGGGGTAGAATGGCAAGACAAAAGCCTTTTCATATGAAGAAAAACATCCAAGCCAGGCTACATTTTGCAAAAACACACACGTCTTCCAAAAGCATGTGGGAAAAGGTGTTATGGTCTGATGAAACCAAGGTTGAACTTTTTGGCCATAATTCCAAAAGATATGTTTGGTGCCAAAACAACACTGCACATCACCAAAATAACACCATACCCACAGTGAAGCATGGTGGTGGCAGCATCATGCTTTGGGGCTGTTTTTCTTCAGCTGTAACTGGGGCCTTAGTTAAGATAGAGGGAATTATGAACAGTTCCAAATACCAGTCAATATTGGCACAAAACCTTCAGGCTTCTGCGAGTAAGCTGAACATGAAGAGGAACTTCATCTTTCAGCATGACAACTACCCAAAGCATACATCCAAATCAACAAAGGAATGGCTTCAGCAGAAGAATATTAAAATTTTGGAATGGCCCAGAATCTGTGGGGTGATCTGAAGAGGGCTGTGCACAGGAGATGCCCTCGCAATCTGACAGATTTGGAGTGTTTTTGCAAAGAAGAGTGGGCAAATATTGCCAAGTCAAAATGTGCCATGTGCCATGCTGATAGACTCATACACAAAAAGACTGAGTGCTGTAATAAAATCAAAAGGTGATTCAACAAAATATTAGTTTAAGGGTGTGCCTACTTATGCAACCATATTATTTTATTTTTATATTTTTTCTTCCCCCTACCTAAAAGATTTCAGTTTGTTTATCAATTGAGTTGTACAGTTTATAGGTCACATTAAAGGTGGAAACAGTTCTGAAATGATTTATCTTTGTCTCATTTTTTTACAGCACAGAAACCTGACAATTTGGCCAATTGAATAGGGGTCTAAATAAGCACATAACATATTTTTTTACAGAAGTTTTTAGTTAGTAAACATCTATCCAAAAGGAAGGTTTTCACTAACTAAAAACTTATTTAAAAAAAAAATGTTATGTGCTTATTTAGAGCCCTATACAATTGGCCAAATCGCAATTGAATGAGGGCCATAGTATTTAAGGTTGAAAAAAGACTTTCAGTCCATCAAGTTCAACCTTTTAAGATCTCCTCTGATCTGCAATATGCAGATAAACTATTAATTAGTTGTATAATAAATAAATTAAAAAAAATAAAAAAATTCCCTCCTGATCCCAGACACCGGCGACCGGACATCTCCCTCGATCAATACTGCCTCTCTAATTATCCATGATAACCCTGAATTCCCTTTTTAATTAGAAATAAATCCAGTCCCATTTTAAAGTTATCTATCGAATCTGCTGTCACCACCTCCTCTGGTAGCGAATTCTACAGATTAACCACCCGTACTGTGAAGAACCCTTTTATTTCTTTAAAGTGGAATATTTTTACTTCTAACCTCAAGGGATGTCCTCTTGTCAAAAAGTTTAATTTGGTTAGTCTTTCTTCATAACTTAGCCCCTACATTCCCCTTATTAGTTTTGTTGCCCTCCTCTGTACCTTTTCCAGCTCTAAAATGTCCTTTTTATGAAGTGGTGCCAAAAATTGTACTCCATATTCCAAACGAGGGCGTACTAGAGATTTGTATAGTGGCAGAATTATATTTGCTTCCCTTGCTTCAATACCCTTCTTAATACATGCTTATATTTTATGTGCCTTTGCAGCTGCTGCTTGGCTTTGAGCACTGTTATCTAGGTGGTTGTCCACAAGCACTCCCAAATCCCTTTCAATATCTGATACACCTAGATTTGCTCCATTAAGATTATAAATTGCATGGGTATTTTTCCTTCCCAGATGCATACCTTTACATTTATTCGTATTAAATCTCATCTGCCATTTAGATGCCCATCTTTCATTTTTTTGTAAATCCCTTTGGAGGGAAAGCACATCACTATCTGATTTAATTACCTTGCACAACCTCGAAAATGGAGACACCACACTCCAATCCTACCTCTAAGTCATTAATAAATATGTTAAAAAGGAGAGGACCTAATACTGAACCCTGAGGAACCCCACTTACCACATTAGTCCAATCAGAGTATGTTCCATTTACAACAACCCTTTACTTCCTGTCTTTTAGCCAGCTCTCAATCCATGAGCAGATATTTACTGCAACTCCTGCATTTCTTAGTTTGCACAATAGTCTCCCATGTGGCACTGTATCAAAAGTCTTTGCAAAATCCAAAAAGACCACATCCACTGAGTTGCCTTGAACCAGGTTCCTACTAACCTCCTCATGGAAACTAATTACATTTGTTTGACATGACCTATCCCTCATAAATCCATGTTGACTCCTACTTATAATCTTGTTTAAATATACATATTCTTGTATGTTATTAACCCTTCTAAAAGCTTCCCCACTACAGTAGTGAGGCTCACTGGTCTATAACTCCCCGGATTTGCTCTTGCTCCCTTTTTAAACATAGGTATCACATCAGCTTTTCTCCAGTCATCTGGTAGAGACCCTGTGTTGAGTGAATCTTGAAAAATTAAATATGATGGTTTGGCTATTACATAACCCAGTTCCCTTAGTACCCTTGGATGTATTCCATCAGGACCCCAGACTTTATCAACATTTATTTTTTCCAACCTCTTTTGGATTACTTCCTTTGTTAACCAATTATTTGGAAAAGGTAGTGTAGCCCCATTATGTTGCCGTGTCCCAACCACCGTTACCTCCCTTGTGTATACCGAAGAAAATAACCTATTTAGCTCATCTGCCTTTTCCTGGTCACTAATTATCAGACGGCCTGTGTCACATTGTAATGTTCCTATAGCTTCCTTCCTCGCCTTCTTCCCATTAATATACTTAAAAAATATTTTAGGGTTAGTCTTACTCTTTTGTAATTCATTTTTCATTTTCTATTTTAGCCAGTCTAATCGTGCTTTTGCAAGCCTTTTTGATTTCCTTGTATCCCTGTAAAGCAGTCTCTGTCCCCTCTTGTTTGTATAATTGAAATGCCTGTTTTTTACTCTGTATCTTGATCTTTAAATCATTAAGTCACATTGGATGGGATTTACTCCTTTTACTTTTATTCCCACACTGCCGATGTGTATATATATTTAGTAAGGATTTAAATGTTGTCCATTTATAGCTAACCAGAGTATTACATTCTGTGTGTAAATTAAGAATTAAGGTTTAGATTCTGAGACGATAGACCTCAACCTGGGGTTCAAAAAGTATGAATAAAAAAGAGCAAAAAAAAAGAACAGAATGGGGCAGAAAAGATGATCCACTGGAAGAGGCTTCAAGAACCAAAGGCCCATATATACAGCAAGGACTACTGTGGACTTGATAAGGGACAACATGTTTTTAGGAAGAAAAAACAAATACACAACATATTTTATTAACTATTATTTGCAATTATGATGTAAATGGGTACAAATTGCTTTGCTTTTTAACATGTCTTGTCACTTAGGAGAAAACCTTAGATGCAGATAATGTTTTACACAAAAAATTCAGACATAATGTCCATTATAAAGTTTAGTTCTTCAAAATGAACATAGTGTAAACAGCACAATGTAATAGAAAGTACATTTCAAACTCATCTGTTAAAAAAGAATGTGGAAGAAGAAGGTGTTACTGTTGGTTCAGCCCATCATCTGCAAGAAGCTGCTCTCTGTGATACTTTGTCCTAGATGCCCCAATCTGGGATTTTGTCCATGAGCTGTCCTTTTTTTCCCCATAAAGACTTGGGCCAAATCATAGACACGACACACAGGACCTGGAGCTTGACAGAGACTGGAGCAATGGTCCGGGGTTGTGGTACACAGTCTTTATGGTAATAAGGATAGACTGAGATATCAGGTGCTATTAACCCCAAATATAGTCTTGTTTGACTATGCTGGTCTTGCCTTCATAACACATTGTTCATCTTTGGAACCTGGTGCTGAGTTTTGTTTGTCTTTGAGCCACTACAACCCCCTTGGTTTGTGTTCCCCATTGTGGGTGTTTTTGGAGAACAGGAGCTTATTATATTTTGTCTAACTGGTAGCAGCTGTTGGGGCCATTGCATTGTTTTTGTGGATAAACAAAAGAATGACAGTATAAGTGATCATATATAGCTTAGTAAAGTAATCAGGCTTTATGTTGTTAAGAATTTGAATATACTCTTTTAATGTATATGAATGGTCACTTATATGCACATATAGATATATTTGTAAATATGTTTGATATGGGCTTGCATGAGTGCTGCCGGTAAGTGAAGAGATCTCTTCAAGAAAATTGGGGGTCTCAAATTAACCTTTCATGCCAAAGTGGGAGTGATAAAGGACAAAAAAGGTAGGAACTTAAGAGAAGCAGATCAGATAAAAAAAGGGGTGGCAGGCTTACACTGAAGTTCTAAACAGGAAGGATCTTAATAGCAGTGATGACCTCATTAGTCTGTCGAAGGAGATGGAGCCAGACATCTTGGAGAGTGAAGTGAGAGGTAGGTAGTAGGTCCTAGGATACCTTGCAGCCGTTGATGAATGCCAGCTGAACTATTCAAAATCCTATAAGATGTTACTGTGAAAGTGCAGCTTGCCTTATGCCAACATATTGGAAAACAGTGGTCAATAGACTGAAAAAAGTCAATCTACATCCCATGCCAAAAAAAGGTAGCTCCAAAGTGTCCAATTATCAAACAATTGCACTTATATTACATGCCAGCAAGGAAATTGTCACGGACGCTTCTTCAATTGGGCTTGTCCAAAATTTAGTTTGGTTCTTATGATAATTACTACTAGCAGAGATAGAACTAGACCATTATTGGACCCTCTGGACAATCACAGGAACACAGGAATTATCAGACAGAATAGCAGCGTTACTGGCTGTAACTCTTCTTTTGTTGTTGTTTGTTGTTTAGTCTTGTCCGACTCTCTGTGACTCTATGGACCAAAGCACGCCAGGTGCATTTTTCACTGCCCCTCTGAGCTCCATCAAGTTCAGGTTCACTGCTTCAGTGACTTCATCTATCCATCTCTGCGCCTCTGTCTTCCCCTTCTTCTTGTGCCTTCAATCTTTCCATGCATCAGTCTTTTCTAGGGAATCCTGCTGTCTCATGATATGGCCAAAATATTTGAGCTTCAGCCTCCTGATCATACCTTCTAGTGAACAGTTTGTCTTGATTTCCTGAAGTATTGATTTATTGGATCTTCTTGCAGTCCAAGGGACTCTAAGCAGTCTTCTCCAACACCACAATTCAAAGGTGTCAATTCTACAGACTTCTTTATGGTTCATCTCTCACATCTATATGTTACTACAGTGAATACTATAGTTCGAACTATGCAGACCTTTGTTGATAGTTTAATATCTTTACTTTTTACAGGCTTGCCATAGCTTTCTTCCCCAGAAGCAAACGTCTTTTAATTTCATGACTACAGTGACCATCTTCAGAGATCTTGGATCCAAGGAAAATAAAATCTATCATTGCCTCTACTTCTTCCATGTCTGTTTGCCAGGAAGTGAGATTGCGGTTTGCCATGATCTTTGTCTTTTTAATGTTGAGCAGCAGGCCAACTTTTGCACTCTCTTCTTTTATCCTCATCAATAAGTAATTTAGTTCCTCCTCACTTTCAGCCATCAGAGTAGAATCATTGGCGTATCTGAGGTTGTTGATATTCCTTCCAGCAATACTGATTCCGGATTTGCATCCATCCAGTCCAGCCTTATGCATGATGTACTGTGCATAGAAGTTGAATAAATAAGGTGACAATATACAACCTTGTCGCACTCCTTTTCTATCTTGAACCATTCTGTTGTCCTGTCCCATGTTCAGTTCTGACCGTGGCTTCCTGGTCGACATACATATTCTTTAGAAGGAGGATTAGATGATCTGGTACTCCCATCTCTTTAAGGACATGCCACACTTTGTTGTGAACCACACAGTCAATGGCTTTAGAATAGTCTATGAAGCAGAAGTAAATGTTTTTGGGTGACAAATCTCCCTGTCTACCTTCCTAATAATATAGTCCCCTACAACCAAAACCTGTCTGTTGCTCTGCCTATTCTGCTCTCCCTCTCCTCCAGTAGAGCGGTTCTCCCGGTTGTTAGAGGGAACAGCTCTATCTGGCATTGCCATTCCTGAATGGACATCCCCAACAGTTTCCCTCAATCTGGCAAATCTGTTGGTGTTTGCCAACTCAGAACTAACCTACCTCCTCCTGTTCCCCCTGATTCTCCTTCTAACTGTAACCCAGCTACCTCCCTGGACATCCTCACTAGCCCCAGCTCCTCCCTCCATACTAGGCCCAGCCAAACTGTGCTCAGTGAGCACCAACTCCCTTTCCAGTGGAGCAATATCACTAAGTGCTGCAATCCTCCTCTCCAGTTCTCCAATTTGAGCTTCCAGAGAGGCAACATGCTCACACCTCTCACAGAGGTATGGACCCTGGATCATCTGTTCCAGTATTGCATACATATGACAGCATGTAAACTGAGTGAGATTGCCACTGGACTGACTCATAATTATTATCATTGTCTACAAAAATTCAGTGGGAAAAATAAACAAGAATAAAAAATAATATATGTGTATAAAATTTTATTTAAAAAAATGTATATATATATATTTTGTTCTTCCCCTTCCTTTTATTTAAACGCCTACACTTTTACTAGAATTGCACTTATACTAGAAATGTTAGCAAGCTCACAAGTTTGCCCCTTCTCCTGTTTATATTAACTTCTGCCTTCTTACCTGGGCACAATTTGTGCACTCTGAGTTTATCAGCCTTTACTTGTAAAAAGTAAAATCCACTTGCAAACAGCGCCAAACAGCTCACAAACTTTTATAGTAGTTTAGCACAGTCAGACCACACCCCTCTCACCTGGGCACAATTTGTGCACTCTGCAGTTTATCAGCCATTACTTGTAAAAGTAAAATCTACTTGCAAAAATAAAAAATAGTGTTGGAGACGAGCTTGTAGAATCTTAAGCATTACCTTGCTGGCATGTAAAATGAGTGCAATTGTTCGATAATTGGTGCACTCTTTGGCACTGCCTTTTTTGGGGATTGGGATGTAGACTGACCTTTTCTGGTCTATTGGCCATTGTTGAGTATTCCAAATGTGCACCTTCTGACCGAAGGGGGTCATCTTCCGGTACCATATAATTATGTCTCTGGTTGGGCCTCACCATAAAGTTGTCTTAGCAAAGATACTGGAGTGGGTTGCCAGTTCATTCTCCAATGGACCGCAATTTGTCTGACTTCTCTGCTATGATCTGCCCATCTTGGCTGAATTTACATGGTATAGCTCACAGCTTCATCGAAGTACACAAGCCCATTCACCACGACAAGGTAGCGATCCAGAAGGGGACTCTTCTTTTAGGCATATGTAAAATGATTAACCCCTATGATCAGAGTTAACCCTTGCCTCATTAATGAGCACACACTTTAATTATGGATGATCACCTGAGCACTGATTTATTAGCAAGAACAACTCAAATTTTTGTACACATGCCATCAATGCAACAATAATTATTATACACATGCCAAGAGGGCAAACCTAACCCATACATCCAGGGGGTACCACAATTATGACCACCCTGCTCTCAGGGAAATACCAGTCCATATATCGATACAATCTGTGCAATGTTTGCCCTGGAAGGGGCTCCTTGGGCATAGGCAGGTTGAATCAACCCCCGGAGACCCCAGTGGTCCCTGGGCATCAAAGTAATGCTCAAGATCCTACAAGCTCGGCTCCAACAATATATGGACAGAGAAATACCAGATGTGCAAGCCGGGTTCTGCAGAGGAAGAGGCACAACAGATCAAATTGCCAATATCAATTTGCCAATAGAGAAAGCAAGAAAGTTCCAGAAAAACATTTACTTGTGCTTCATATTCTAAAGCATTTCACTGTTTAAATCACAACAAAATGTGGCAAGTTCTTAAAGATATGGGCATACAAGATGATCTCATCTGGATCCTGAGGGATCTGTATGTGGACCAAGAAAACACGATCAGAACCGATCAAGGGACAACAGAATGGTTCAAGATCGGGAAAGGAGTGCAACAAGGTTGCATATTGTCACCTTATTTATTCAACTTATATGTGGAGGTGTATATCAAGCATAAGGCCGGTTTGCAGGAATATATATATATATATATATATATATATATATATATATATATATATATATATGGCTTTGCGAACAAAGATTTAAAGAGGAGTGTCCACATCTGTGGGCTCTTTGGTGGCTGAGGAGGCACAGGCAGACATTATCTGAATAATCTGCTATAGTACCCATATATAATTCTCAGGACTGAATCTGTTAAATGTAAATGGTGATCAGTCGTGTCTGAATCTCCCTGACCTCATGGACAACACACTATGCTGATCCACTTGGTTTTCATGGCAGAGATACTGGAGTCGGTTGGCAGTTCCTCCTCCAGTGGGCCACAGCATACAGCTCCAGTGTGACCTCTTGGTTCCCTTGCTGGATTCGAACCCAGGATGCTGTGGTGAGAGCACCTGCACCCTAACAACTGTGCGACCAGGGAACCCCTAAATCTATTACATTTAAATAAAAGAAACAATTCTGTTTCTCACTAGATTGGTGGTTCTGATCATGTGGAGCTTGAAGCCATAACAATTTCAAATAATTACAGTAATCAATTCAATAGAATTCATATTCTTGTTCTAGTACACCATGGATACATATTTGTATGGCATGAAAATAAGGACAGAGTCAGCTAAAAAAATACACCTGCAGCAATGTATTATATATTTTCCTATTTTGCATTAATTATCCCTGATATTTACAGGAAACTCTTCCTCTTTCACCTGCTGTTGATCTCTTATATTCGGATCTTCTTGTTCAACCTTTGAGACAACTGGAGACTTTACATCTAAAGGTCCTACACAGATATAGATAAACTGCTTATAGACTTTCACCATTTTATTATTCAATACCATTATAGTGTTTGCTTCTTAACATATCATTTTAATCATTTTGGTTGAAAATGCTTGTATATATAATTCTCAGGGCTGGGTATATTCCTTTTTTTAACAATGAGATCACTTCTGTTTTTTTCACTGGTTGTGATCATGTGGACATTGAGGTCATAAGGTTACAAATAATGGGTTAGCTTTTACAGAAATAATCCAATATAATTCACAGATGGCGTCTGGTTCAAGTTCAACATGCAATAATATTTTTATAGCCTGAACACAGGACTAATAGTCAGTTCCAAATACACCTACAGATGTAAAATATTAGTACACTTCACAGTACTCAGACAGAGAGCCCCAATGGATCCATACACACAAAAGGGTCCCATTAGTCTATGTATCTGCCATACCCTGCTTCATCCCAGAAAAATGCTTTATGAGTGAAAACTATGGGAGCAATTAGCAATAATTACCAATGTTACTCTAGGGAAATAAGTAACAGGTGAGTGCAGCAGAAAGGATGATTGATCATTAAAATGCTTGAACACAAATTCACTCTAATAAAAATTAATTTTTAAAACAATTTGTGTTAGATAGTATGTGTTGACAATTGTAATTGCAGCACATTTGGAATATCATCTTTAGCTCAGTGTATTTTACTTTATCTGAATGTAAATGGTCTCATTGGTGCAGCGGTTCTTGCCCCTGGTGTAACGTGTTTTGGCTGAGTGATGAAGGACATATTCACCTCAGACTGGAGTATGTTATATTTGTCCATAAGATTGATTTTTTTTACCTGTTTATTGTTTGTGCAACCAGAATGTTATTACTAAATGAATGTGTGCCCATGAGCATTGTCCCGTCCTTCACACCTTCCAGGTCTTACTGATTGTTCTCCTGCAGCTCCCCCAATGCTACACAATCACATCTTCCTCTTGTACAGAATTTGGAAGGTCTGGTATAAATATGAAATCTGTTTAAAGGCTTGAATTATTTATATTAAACGGTGTAAAAACATTTTTCACATAATCAAGTCAAGCTCTTCAAAACAGCAGATATTACACTGTAGTTGTCCTTTAATATTTGTAATTTGAATAAAAAATGTTATTGCAAGAAAAAGAATTAAAGGGAAGAACAATTTAAGTGTGATTTGTGATGCAGGTTGTAAATAATATCTTAAGGAAGCTTTCACTCCACCAAATACTCAGTGCTCCTTATGGTTTCCACTATATCATTGTGTTACACATATAATATCGGTCACAGTCCTGTATAAATAATGTATCACTCACCTTCACTGATTTTAACAGGAATTTCCTATACTTTAGTCTGATGGGGACTCCTCATATTTGTCTTTGAGAGATCTGATGGTGTCAGTTTGTCACTCTCTGTAATAATTCTGAACCTGCCATAAAATTATACAGTATTTTACTCTCAAGAATTTCACTGAAAGAAAAATAATTCTTCAAAATGGCTCATATTCTAATTAAGGTCTTTGGAAGAAGCCAAGTTTTATATGATTTTGGAGGCAAAACAATAGCCAGATCTACTCTCTTTTACCTCTCAGAGATTTACAGAAGAATTACTATGGTTATACTTTCTTAAGATGTTTCGAGTTTCTCCAATCTCTATTGCTTGATTAAGTTATACTGACGCCTTTAAGTAAATTTATTTTTACGGAGAGAAAGAGAGAGATCCTTAACACATGGGACAAGGTAACAAGGTAAATACAAATAAGTGTTTCCAGCACTGAATGTGAGGTCATGGCAGTCTGTGAATGGAAGTGACTAAGTGCAAGTGTAGGGTGAGCTGAGTGTGACTGCATGTGAGTGTCAGTGGGTGATTGTGTCTGTGCCAGTGGGTGACTGTGCCTGTGCCAGTGAGTGACTGTGTCTGTGCCAGTGAGTGACAGGGGGTGACTGTGTGTTTGATCTTAAGTGGCTGCATCTATGATTCACTCAGAACTGGTATTCGGTTTTAATGCGGAGTATGTCACAGGATCATTCACCCTAGTCTTCTTAATAATCAGAGTATTGCAGTATATAGTGTAACTCACTTTGGTAGGCACCCCCACACACTTACACAGCTGGCTGAACAGAACATTATTTGTGAATCCTGGAATTTTTTGCTTTATTTGTGAATCTATAATTAGTATTGCCTCTGACTTGACAAAGAGAGGAACGCTCTTGAAAGCTTGTCATGAAACCTATGAATATGTTTATCCAATAAAAAAGGTATCACTATATACTGCAATACTCTGATTACTGGACATTCACGGCTACCTCACTCTTCATAGCAGAATATACTAATATCTTGATAAACGACACCACTCATCTGTCCTATTTCTTGGCTCGTCTACTAACCTAACTTCAGAAGTAACCACAATATCTCTAATCTTAAAAACTTCCTTACCATTGATATTCTTCTTGTAAGTCTGAGCATCCTGCCCACGTTTCCTGTATGACCAGCTCATGCACCTCGTCTGAAACACTTCCTAACAATTACATTTGCCCTTAACCTATGACATATCTCACTCCCATCCTTTATTATAGCCCTTCCCCTACTATTCTAGGACAAGTGCCAAAAAGTTAAAGATTACTTTGATGGAGTAATCCATACGGATACAGACTCGCTCACCTCCTCAGAAAGACTTGAACCTAGACGTGAAAGATCAAAACTCTCTGGACACCCCCTATACCACTCATACCCTTCTCTAGCTAGTAAATTCAGCTAAATAAGCTTTTGAACCCATACCCCAAACATTTTGGTTAAACCCCTTCCTTTACTACACTGCCCCTCTTATACTATAAATCTAGACTAGCACAAGGAACAAAAACTATCCAGCTACTATTGAGTGTTAGCCTGAATGGGCCTAGAAATCATCCTGCTTATAACCAAACAATACTACAAAGAGGAATAGAGGCAAACACCAAATATCTCCTGATCAAGCATCAGCAATGCAGGAGAATGGAACATCTTAGACCGTTGAACACCAGTAAAAACAATTACCATAACTATTACCCTACTGATAAAACTAGGAGTAGCCCCCATAAGAGGCCTTATTCTATCCACAAGGTGCTTGTTCCCAGAGTTTGTTTGCTACAATAAACAACTCTCCTCTGCCCACCCCACCACCTGTCCCTTCCTGTCTCACAGAAGACTTTGACAGCCACTTTAAAAAATAATAACAAATATGTCCTCTTCTCAACACACCGACAACACCCAGCCTTCACCCATGCCCATTCCCATATCCAATATGGACTCCTTTGACCCTGTAACAGAGGATGAAGTCTCTAGTCTACTGTCAACCTCTCACCTTACAACTTGTTTACAAGATCCTACTCCATCACTGTTTTTCCCTCCGCTCTCTTATCCCAACTCACACATCTATTCAACCATTCCCTAAACAATGGCAAGATTCCATCATCTTTAAAACAAGCCATAATTACACCCATTCTTAAGGAACTCTCATCTGATGTTCTTACTAAGGTGTTCCATAAATGTAAATCTGGCCCTGGTCAAAGGCCACATTTTATTGGCCCAAATATTGTGTCATCTGATCTCATGTTTAATGACATTTCCACAATCATGTTCAGGCGATTATCATTTATCATCACTTTGTGTCCATCTACATCACATGGTCATGTTCAGGCGATTATCATTTATCATCATTTTGTGTCCATCTATATCACAGTCATGTTCAGGCGATTATCATTTATCATCACATTGCGTCCATCTATATCACACTGTCATGTTCAGGCGATTATCATTTATCATCACTTTGCGTCCATCTACATCACACGGTCATGTTCAGGCGATTATCATTTATCATCACATTGCGTCCATCTACATCACACGGTCATGTTCAGGCGATTATCATTTATCATCACATTGCGTCCATCTACATCACACGGTCATGTTCAGGCGATTATCATTTATCATCACATTGCGTCCATCTACATCACACGGTCATGTTCAGGCGATTATCATTTATCATCACATTGCGTCCATCTACATCACACGGTCATGTTCAGGCGATTATCATTTATCATCACATTGCGTCCATCTATATCACACGGTCATGTTCAGGCGATTATCATTTATCATCACTTTGTGTCCATCTACAGTAAATATAAAAAGTCTACACACCCCTGTTAAAATGTCAGGTTTCTGTGCTGTAGAACAATGAGACAAAGATAAATCATTTCAGAACTTTTTCCACCTTTAATGTGACCTATAAACTGTACAATTCAATTGAAAAACAAACTGAAATCTTCTAGGTAGAGGGAAAAATATAAAAATAAAGTAATATGGTTGCATAAGTATGCACACCCCTAAACGAATACTTTGTTGAAGCACCTTTTGATTTTATTACAGCACTCACGTCTTTTTGGGTATGAGTCTATCAGCATGGCACATTTTGACTTGGCAAGATTTGCCCACTCTTCTTTGCAAAAACACTCCAAATCTGTCAGATTGCGAGGACATCTCCTGTGCACAGCCCTCTTCAAATCACCCCACAGATTTTTAAATCGGATTAATGTTTGGGCCATTCCTTTGTTGATTTGGATGTATGCTTTGGGTCGTTGTCATGCTGAAAGATGAAGTTCCTCTTCATGTTCAGCTTTCTAGCAGAAGCCTGAAGGTGTTGTGGCAATATTGACTGGTATTTGGAACTGTTCATAATTCCCTCTATCTTAACTAAGGCCCCAGTTCCAGCTGAAGAAAAAAAGCCCCAAGGCATGATGCTGCCACCACCATGCTTCACTGTGGGTATGGTGTTCTTTTGGTGCTGGGCAGTGATGTTTTTGCGCCAAATATATCTTTTGGAATTATGGCCAAAAAGTTCAACCTTGGTTTCATCAGACCATAACACATTTTCCCACATGCTTTTGAGAGACTTCAGATGTGTTTTTGCAAAATGTAGCCTGGCTTAGATGTTTTTCTTCTTAAGAAAAGGCTTTTGTCTTGCCACTCTACCCCATAGCCCAGACATATGAAGAATACGGGAGATTGTTGTCACATGTACCACACAGCCAGTACGTGCCAGATATTCCTGCAGCTCCCTTAATGTTGCTGTAGGCCTCTTGGTAGCCTCCCAGACCAGTTTTCTTCTCGTCTTTTCATCAATTTTGGAAGGAGCTCCAGTTCTTGGTAATGTCACTGTTGTGCCATATTTTCTCCACTTGATGATGACTGTCTTCACTGTGTTCCATGGTATATCTAATGCATTGGAAATTCTTTTGTACCCTTCTCCTGACTGATACCTTTTAACAATGAGATCCCTCTGATGCTTTGGAAGCTCTCTCTGGACCATGGCTTTTGCTGTGGGATGCGACTACGAAAATTTCAGGAAAGACCAACTAGAGCAGCTGAACTTTATTTGGGGTTAATCAGAGGCACTTTAAATGATGGCAGGTGGATGCTGACTCCTATTTAACACGATTTGGAATGTGATTGCTTAATTCTGAGCACAGCTACATCCCCAGTAATAAGAGGGTGTGCAGACTTATGCAACCACATTATTTTTCTTTTTTTTTCTTCCCTACACCTAAAAGATTTCAGTTTGTTTTTCAATTGAGTTGTACAGTTTATAGGTCACATTAAAGGTGGAAAAACTTCTGAAATTATTTATCTTTGTCTCATTTTTTGACAGCACAGAAACCTAACATTTTAACAGGGGTGTGTAGACATTTTATATCCACTGTATATCACACAGTCATGTTCAGGCGATTATAATTTATCATCATTTTGTGTCCATCAAGTCATGTTCAGGTGATTCTCATGTATCATCATTTTGTGTCCATCAAGTCATGTTCAGGTGATTCTCATGTATCATCATTTTGTGTCCATCAAGTCATGTTCAGGTGATTCTCATGTATCATCATTTTGTGTCCATCAAGTCATGTTCAGGTGATTCTCATCTATCATCATTTTGTGACCATCTACAGTGGGGGAAAAGGTATTTGATCCCCTGCTGATTTTGAACCTTTGTCCACTGACAAAGAAATGATCAGTCTATAATTTTAATGGTAGGTGTATTTTAACAGTGAGAGACAAAATAACAAAAAACAAGAGAAACGCACGTTGAAAAAAGTTCTACATTGTTTGGCAGGTCAGTAAAGGAAATAAGTATTTGATCCCCTATCAATCAGCAAGATTTCTGGCTCCCAGGTGTCTTTTATAAAGGTAACGAGCTGAGATTAGGAGCACTTTCTTAAAGGGAGTGCTCCTAATCTCAGCTTGTTACCTGTATGAAAGACACCTGTCCACAAAAACAATCAATCAGATTCCACACTCTCCACCATGGCCAAGACCAAACAGCTGTCCACGGATGACAGGGACAAGCTTGTAGACCTACACAAGGCTGGAATGGGCTACAAGACCATCGCTAGGCAACTTGGTGAGATGGTGACAAAAAGCTGGTGCGATAATTTAGAACATCGAGCATCATTATGTAGTTATATACACAACCAGCATCGCTATGTATTACTATGTATTAATATACACACCCAGCATCACTGTGCATTACTATGTAGTTATATACACACCCAGCATCACTATATATTACTATGTAGTTACACACACCCAGCATCGGTATGCATTACTATGTAGTTATATACACCCAGCATCGCTATGTATTACTATGTAGTTATATACACGTCCAGCATCACTATGTATTACTATGTAGTTACATACACACCCAGCATCACTATGTATTACTATGTAGTTACATACACACCCAGCATCACTATGTATTACTATGTAGTTACATACACACCCAGCATCACTATGTATTACTATGTAGTTATATACACGTCCAGCATCATTATGTATTACTATGTAGTTACATACACACCCAGCATCACTATGTATTACTATGTAGTTATATACACGTCCAGCATCACTATGTAGTTACATACACACCCAGCATCACTATGTAGTTACATACACACCCAGCATCACTATGTATTACTATGTAGTTACATACACACCCAGCATCACTATGTATTACTATGTAGTTACATACACACCCAGCATCACTATGTAGTTACATACACACCCAGCATCACTATGTAGTTACATACACACCCAGCATCACTATGTAGTTACATACACACCCAGCATCACTATGTAGTTACATACACACCCAGCATCACTATGTATTACTATGTAGTTACATACACACCCAGCATCATTATGTATTACTATGTAGTTACATACACACCCAGCATCACTATGTATTACTATGTAGTTACATACACAACCAGCATCACTATGTATTACTATGTAGTTACATACACAACCAGCATCACTATGTAGTTATATACACACCCAGCATCACTATGTATTACTATGCAGTTATATACACACCCAGCATCACTATGTATTACTATGTAGTTATATACACACCCAGCATCACTATGCATTACTATGTAGTTATAAACACACTCAGCATCACTGTATATTACTATGTCGTTCTATACACACTCAGCATCACTGTATATTACTATGTCGTTATATACACACTCAGCATCACTGTATATTACTATGTAGTTATATAGATCCTGCATCAATATGTATTACTATGTAGTTATATACACACCAAGCATCACTATGTATTACTATGTAGTTATAAACACATTCAGCATCACTGTGTATTACCATGTAGTTATATACACACCCAGCATCACTATGTAGTTATATACACCCAGCATCACTTTCTATTACTATGTAGTTATATACACCCAGCATTACTATGTAGTTATATACACCCAGCATTACTGCGTATTACTATGTAGTTATATACACCTTGCATCACTATGTATTACTATGTAGTTATATACACACCCAGCATCACTATGTATTACTATGTAGTTATATACACACAGCATCGCTATGTATTACTATGTAGTTATATACACCCGGCATCACTATGTATTACTATGTAGTTATATACACCCCCAGCATCACACTATGTATTACTATGTAGCTATATACACCCCCAGCATCACACTATGTATTACTATGTAGTTATATACACCCCCAGCATCACACTATGTATTACTATGTAATTATATACACACCCAGCATCACTATGTATTACTATGTAGTTATATACACACAGCATCGCTATGTATTACTATGTAGTTATATACACACCCAGCATCACTATGTATTACTATGTAGTTATATACACACCCAGCATCACTATGTATTACTATGTAGTTATATACACACCCAGCATCACTATGTATTACTATGTAGTTATATACACACCCAGCATCACTATGTATTACTATGTAGTTACATACACACCCAGCATCGCTATGTATTACTATGTAGTTACATACACACCCAGCATCGCTATGTATTACTATGTAGTTATATACACACCCAGCATCGCTATGTATTACTATGTAGTTATATACACACCCAGCATCACTTTGTATTACTATGCAGTTATATACACACCCAGCATCACTTTGTATTACTATGCAGTTATATACAACCTGCATCACTATGTATCACTATGCAGTTATATACACCCCCAGCATCACTATGCATTACTATGTAGTTATATACACACCCAGCATCGCTATGTATTACTATGTAGTTATATACACACCCAGCATCACTGTGCATTACTATGTAGTTATATACACACCCAGCATCGCTATGTATTACTATGTAGTTATATACACCCCCAGCATCGCTATGTATTACTATGTAGTTATATACACCCGGCATCACTATGTATTACTATGTAGTTATATACACACCCAGCATCACTATATATTACTATGTAGGTATATACACACCCAGCATCGCTATGTATTACTATGTAGTTATATACACCCCCAGCATCACTATGCATTACTATGCAGTTATATACACACCCAGCATCGCTATGTATTACTATGTAGTTATATACACACCCAGCATCACTGTGCATTACTATGTAGTTATATACACACCCAGCATCGCTATGTATTACTATGTAGTTATATACACCCCCAGCATCGCTATGTATTACTATGTAGTTATATACACCCGGCATCACTATGTATTACTATGTAGTTATATACACCCCCAGCATCACTATGCATTACTATGCAGTTATATACACACCCAGCATCGCTATGTATTACTATGTAGTTATATACACACCCAGCATCACTGTGCATTACTATGTAGTTATATACACACCCAGCATCGCTATGTATTACTATGTAGTTATATACACCCCCAGCATCGCTATGTATTACTATGTAGTTATATACACCCGGCATCACTATGTATTACTATGTAGTTATATACACCCCCAGCATCACTATGCATTACTATGCAGTTATATACACAACCAGCATCGCTATGTATTGCTATGTAGTTATATACACACCCAGCATCACTATTTATTACTATGCAGTTATATACACCCTGCATCACTATGTATTACTATGCAGTTATATACACCCCCAGCATCACTATGCAGTTATATACACCCCCAGCATTACTATGTATCACTATGCAGTTATATACACAACCAGCATCACTATGTAGTTACTGGTATTGAGACATTACATCTAAATACACACTTGGTTTGCCTGATCTGTATACATGTATTGAATGTTTATGCACACATAGTTCTACCTCCTCACTCTATTATTATATTCTGGTATTTGTTGCTCTTTTTACTCCCCTCACACATAATAAGGTAAAACTCCAGTTTAGGTGTGTAAATTATTTAGAGGGTTTGTTTTTGTTTTCCAGTCTGGTTCTGATGCTGAGAGGAAAGTTACACAGGACAGAATGTGAGAGAGAGGACCGGGGTGTGCACCGGATAGGATGTGAGATAGCTGGGGGTATACACAGGACAGGGTGAGGAGAGGACAGGGGTGTGTGCACAGGATGGGATGTGACAGAACTGGGGGTATACACAGGACAGGGTGAGGAGGGGTGAGGAGAGGAGAGGACAGGAGTGTGTGCACATGATGTGAGAGAGCTGTTGGTATACACAGGACAGGGTGAGGAGAAGACAGGAGTGTGTGCACAGGACAGGATGTGAGAGAGCTGGGGTATACACAGGACAGGGTGAGGAGAGGACAGGGGTGTGTGCACAGGATGGGATGTGACAGAACTGGGGGTATACACAGGACAGGGTGAGGAGAGGACAGGAGTGTGTGCACAGGACAGGATGTGAGAGAGCTGTTGGTATACACAGGACAGGGTGAGGAGAGGACAAGAGTGTGTGCACAGGACAGGATGCGAGAGAGCTGTAGGTATACACAGAACAGGGTGAGGAAAAGACAGGAGTGTGTGCACAGGACAGGATGTGAGAGAACTGGGGGTATACACAGGACAGGGTGAGGAAAAGACAGGAGTGTGTGCACAGGACAGGATGTGAGAGAGCTGGGGTATACACAAGACAGCGTGAGGAAAAGACAGGGGTGTGTGCACAGGACAGGATGTGAGAGAACTGGGGGTATACACACGGTGAGGAGAGGACAGGAGTGTGTGCACAGGACAGGATGTGAGAGAGCTGTGGTATACACAGGACAGGGTGAGGAGAGGACAGGGGTGTGTGCACAGGACAGGATGTGAGAGAGCTGTTGGTATACACAGGACAGGGTGAGGAGAGGACAGGAGTGTGTGCACAGGACAGGATGTGACAGAGCTGGGGTATACACAGGACAGGGTGAGGAGAGGACAGGGGTGTGTGCACAGGATGGGATGTGACAGAACTGGGGGTATACACAGGACAGGGTGAGGAGAGGACAGGAGTGTGTGCACAGGACAGGATGTGAGAGAGCTGGGGTATACACAGGACAGGGTGAGGAGAGGACAGGGGTGTGTGCACAGGATGGGATGTGACAGAACTGGGGGTGTACACAGGACAGGGTGAGGAGAGGACAGGAGTGTGTGCACATGATGTGAGAGAGCTGTTGGTATACACAGGACAGGGTGAGGAGAGGACAAGAGTGTGTGCACAGGACAGGATGTGAGAGAGCTGGGGTATACGCAGGACAGGGTGAGAAGAGGACAGGAGTGTGTGCACAGGACAGGATGTGAGAGAGCTGGTGGTATACACAGGACAGGGTGAGGAGAGGACAGGGGTGTGTGCACAGGATAGGATGTGAGAGAACTGGGGGTATACACACGGTGAGGAGAGGACAGGTGTGTGTGCACAGGATGGGATGTGACAGAACTGGGGGTATACACAGGACAGGGTGAGGAGAGGACAGAAGTGTGTGCACAGGACAGGATGTGAGAGAGCTGTTGGTATACACAGGACAGGGAAAGGAGAGGACAGGAGTGTGTGCACAGGACAGGATGAGAGAGAGCTGTGGTATACACAGGACAGGGTGAGGAGAGGACAGGAGTGTGTGCACAGGACAGGATGTGAGAGAGCTGTAGGTATACACAGGACAGGGTGAGGAAAAGACAGGAGTGTGTGCACAGGACAGGATGTGAGAGAACTGGGGGTATACACAGGACAGGGTGAGGAAAAGACAGGAGTGTGTGCACAGGACAGGATGTGAGAGAGCTGGGGTATACACAAGACAGCATGAGGAAAAGACAGGGGTGTGTGCACAGGACAGGATGTGAGAGAACTGGGGGTATACACACGGTGAGGAGAGGACAGGAGTGTGTGCACAGGACAGGATGTGAGAGAGCTGGGGTATACACAGGACAGGGTGAGGAGAGGACAGGGGTGTGTGCACAGGACAGGATGTGAGAGAGCTGTTGGTATACACAGGACAGGGTGAGGAGAGAACAGGAGTGTGTGCACAGGACAGGATGTGAGAGAGCTGGGGTATACACAGGACAGGGTGAGGAGAGGACAGGGGTGTGTGCACAGGACAGGATGTGAGAGAGCTGGGGTATACACAGGACAGGGTGAGGAGAGGACAGGGGTGTGTGCACAGGATGGGATGTGACAGAACTGGGGGTATACACAGGACAGGGTGAGGAGAGGACAGGAGTGTGTGCACAGGACAGGATGTGAGAGAGCTGGGGTATACACAGGACAGAGTGAGGAGAACAGGGGTGTGTGCACAGGATGGGATGTGACAGAACTGGGGGTATACACAGGACAGGGTGAGGAGAGGACAGGAGTGTGTGCACAGGACAGGATGTGAGAGAGCTGGGGTATACACAGGACAGAGTGAGGAGAGGACAGGGGTGTGTGCACAGGATGGGATGTGACAGAACTGGGGGTATACACAGGACAGGGTGAGGAGAGGACAGGGGTGTGTGCACAGGACAGGATGTGACAGAACTGGGGGTATACACAGGACAGGGTGAGGAAAAGACAGGAGTGTGTGCACAGGACAGGATGTGAGAGAGCTGGGGTATACACAAGACAGCATGAGGAAAAGACAGGGGTGTGTGCACAGGACAGGATGTGAGAGAACTGGGGGTATACACACGGTGAGGAGAGGACAGGAGTGTGTGCACAGGACAGGATGTGAGAGAGCTGGGGTATACACAGGACAGGGTGAGGAGAGGACAGGGGTGTGTGCACAGGACAGGATGTGAGAGAGCTGTTGGTATACACAGGACAGGGTGAGGAGAGAACAGGAGTGTGTGCACAGGACAGGATGTGAGAGAGCTGGGGTATACACAGGACAGGGTGAGGAGAGGACAGGGGTGTGTGCACAGGACAGGATGTGAGAGAGCTGGGGTATACACAGGACAGGGTGAGGAGAGGACAGGGGTGTGTGCACAGGATGGGATGTGACAGAACTGGGGGTATACACAGGACAGGGTGAGGAGAGGACAGGAGTGTGTGCACAGGACAGGATGTGAGAGAGCTGGGGTATACACAGGACAGAGTGAGGAGAACAGGGGTGTGTGCACAGGATGGGATGTGACAGAACTGGGGGTATACACAGGACAGGGTGAGGAGAGGACAGGAGTGTGTGCACAGGACAGGATATGAGAGAGCTGGGGTATACACAGGACAGGGTGAGGAGAGGACAGGGGTGTGTGCACAGGACAGGATATGAGAGAGCTGGGGTATACACAGGACAGAGTGAGGAGAACAGTGGTGTGTGCACAGGTTAGTTTTGTTACAATACAGGGCTTTCAATGCTTAAAATATGTTGAAAATAACAACAAATAATGTACGCACCTAAACTGGAGTTTTACCCATCATAACTAATCCGAGACCCAAATAACCACCATGAATTATCCACTGATATCATTAATTGTAACATTAATCACTTTTTTTACCAATTGACAGCTAGGGCAGACTAAAATCAGCTTCCCGTCACCACCTTGGAAAGAAACAGGAAATGAATGATCCGGAAGTCATTGCAATAAACCACACGTCACAGTAAACTCTGCAGTACAAGCAGCAGCCAGTTAACACAGTAGTGGGGCGTGTCTCTGGCCACAGTGCGGTTTCCATGGTAACATTACTTGAATGTCAATGTTTCTCACTCTGCAAATATAATAAACAAGCAGACTGAGCTGAAAATAATGTGGTGCTCTGTCTGATAACTAGTGCGCCAGCCCAATGATTTAATTGGTCAGGACACCTATCCACTAATGTATTTGAGCACACTGCACCTTTCCAACAGTATATTGGATAGCTTGCAGGGAAACTCCATTTCTTCTCAGCTGAGATTTATTCCTATCGGCCAGATACCATGGTGTTTATGATGTCATTAGTGTGTCAGTCCCACTACTGTGCTTATTCTTGTTTAGTGACCCTAATTAATTTATTTCTATCCAGCACACAGGTTCAGCTTGTCATGGCTTCCAATATGGATCTCATATAATAATTATATATATGTTATATGGCTTTCAATCGTTAACTCTTTAGCGACACTGAGGACGGGTTTACATTAGCACAGAGAATAGTGGTTAATTTTGGCTCCATTAGGTCCAGGAAAGTACTGTATATCAGATGGGTTTACATTAGCACAGAGAATAGTCCTTGTGTTTGGCTCCATTAAGTCCAGGAGGGGACTGTACTGCCCAAATATCCCGAAATCCTGGCCTGTGGATTTACCTTGAGGGTGTCTTTAATCGCATATCCCGCTGCAGTCTTTGTGTTGTGGACATGCACTTTGGTGATTTAGGACATGATATTTTAGCAATTAGTTGTAAAGGTCACTCTTATTTATCTGATATTTTCCCAGCCAATTGCATCCGGAGTTAGTGCAACCGAAACTGTGGGCTTAGGGTGATATTTAGATGCCAAGATGTGCTCATGGAGCATCTACATAGAGCACACTGCACAGTTTGACAGCAAAAGCTTCTTTGTGCAGGCATGTCCAGGTATTGGGATGAGGGGGATGACTTCTATACACCTGGAGACGAGGTGGCTGGGGTCCCTGGGCCCTCTCTTGTCCTTGAGCTCCATTCAGTTGGTCCATGACACACTAGGGATTACAAAAAAGATTATGATTTACACTACTCAGTCATTTACGGATGGACAGAGCCCGGTCAACTAACGAATGGGATATCGAGGTCCTCATCAAGAATGATGGCCAAACACAAACATAAAAAAAGTTAAAATGAAAAAAAAAACTAAGAAAGTGATCCAGAATGGTCGGATACTCCATGTTCTGGTTTATAACTCACACACTACAGTCCATTATGGCACAAGGCATTAGAGAATGAGTTGATGGTCTTCAGGTGGTCCATCAAGACCTAGTAAACTTTTAGGTGGCCCACTGTTACAGCCATATGGATATTAGGACATTGGGTCTGTCACAACATCATGGACCTTGGGACTTTGTGTGTTGTTACCGCTCATATTGATTTCTAGCAGAAATATAATTTCTGTCATTATTGCATTGTACAAGATGGTTGACATGTTGAGTTCACTAGAGTGTGGGTTACAGACCATAATCAGGTAATGGTCAAATTCCAGAGCTGGTCCAGTGGAAATCAAAGCCCTGCAGGCTCCAATAATATCTTAATTTTAGTAAGAAGTTTGCTGGGTGTGAATCATCTTATAGGGAGCATGATCACGGTACTTGGAACTTGGGGAGCAGGAAACTCCAGGACTTTTTACTGGTTTAATGGGACACACACCAGTTCAGAGTGTCTGTATCTGCTATTGTTAGGACTTATTACCCCCTGTAGGTGATAGAGAGCAGGCAGGACAATAGAAGCCATGCTATTATCCTGGAGGAGGGTGATTAATAACCTGAGACCTCATTTAGGTAATGTGACCCCACGTGGACCAGGAAAATGAGCAGCGAGTGCCATATTGACTTTGGCATATGAGCAGTGGGCACTACATTAGAGATTGGAATATAAACAATGAAGTCACATAGATATTATATTCAGGAAGATGAGCATTGGGTGCCTTATTGACTATACTGTGTGGAAAATGATAATTTGGTGACACATTAGAGGGTGGAATATAAACAGTGGAAGATTATGTGCTTAGTATTCCTATATTTGAGTTAGTAAGGTGTACCCCAGTCTGTATAGAGGTGGACCCAATATTCTAAGCCTGTGCTGCATTCAGTGTGCTCTGAGGATCTACAAGAACAATACTCTAGTGGGGTCTCCACGAATCTGTGACTATGGGGGTGCAGGAAACACAAATGCAGCATCTGTAAAGGAGATCTTGTGGCAGGATTATGGGATGAGAGTTGAGTGAGAGTGTCCATGTTCCTCAGGAGAGGATTTGGAGAAGTCATGTTATAGTCCTAGTGATTGGAAGGGCCTGAAGATGTAATTCTACAGCTACAGATATAGCATACCGTGGACCTCTACAGATGCAGAAACTTTTGGAGCCTTTTGAAGCCTACATAGCATTAAACGGATATCAGAGCCCACCCTAACCCATAACAAGCCCTGGAAAGCCCACCCTAACCCATAACAAACCAAGGATCCCTTCCCATCCTAACCAATAACATACCCTGGACAAAATTTGGAGCCTTTTAGCATACAGTTACAGATCTTTTTAAGCCTACATAAGCCATAGCATACCCCGGATATCCTCGACATCCCAGCTCACCCTAACCCATAACAAACTCTGGACATCACATCCACCCTAACCCATAACATACCCATGCCATACATTTGAAGCCTTTTAGCATACCCTGGACTTCTACAGCTATATATCCTTTTGGAGCCTACATATCCATAGAATATCCTGGATATGCCAGCCCACTCTAACCTACAACATACCTTCTGACCTTAGCTCTGGACATTCTTTTGAAGCCTTTTACCATACCCAGGACTTCTACAGATAGTTTTGGAGCCTTGTGGATCTGAATGTGGTATGAAAACACAGCTTTAGTGGTTCACAGAAAGCTGTAATAAAAACATGCAAATAAAAAACAAACAACAAAACAATGAATAGACATTATATATACTGTAAGACCAAACTATATGTCTATATATCTGAGTATGAATAGACAGAGCCCCTCAGTGAGTTCTTGGTAGAGCTACAGTGAGTAGACACAAGATGTTATGCATTTCTGTTTGTGGAGTATAGTCCGTCCTGGTAAACTTTCAATTTGTTAGAGAATGACACACAAGCTAAAGTTTAGTGGAAGGTACAATATTAATCTCTTAGTCCAGTAGAGATTGGTTCCTTTCTCTATATTCCAGTAGTAGGTGCATGGTCCTCCTTGAGTTTCAGAATGTACAGCTACCTGTGATTCAGACTAAAGAGTGATCCTGCTCTAAACCCAATCCCTCTCATGGAGGCATTGTATGCAAACAGCCCCAGACCCAGACCAAGGAGTGTAATACCTACCCCTGCAGAGGTGTGAGGGGGTTTTATACACAACATGTCCGACTGGTAGATACTGGAAGATCATAGAAGTGACAAAATGTTATTTTTCTGCCCCCTCACAGAGCTCTGTCCACCTAACATGGGGCCTTCTTCAATTGCAAGCCTGCAAATTGCGTTATACAGGCCGTATGTCTGCAGGCTTGAAATTTGCTACAATTACAGAGTGATTCAATTGAATAAGTCCGCAATTTACAGGCTGAAAGCCAAAACTGTAAACCATGCAATCGTATGTATAATTTTAGAGCGTGATCATGATCAATTAAACAAGTCCGTAACTACCCATTTAGAAAATGATAAAAGAGCCTTTTCAGCAGTACTGAATAATAATAATTCTGGGCCTCAGTACTAAGCAAGGATAACTATTACTGTATTAGAACTCAGGATCTCACTGGGTTTATATTTGCTCAGTTAACAGAACAGAACTTGTTGTCTACCTTGGTTCAGTGAACAGTGAATTATCTTATTGGGTCTACATTAGTTCAGTAAGCAGGGAAAGATCAAATTGGCCTATACTTACTGTGCTAGAAGATTCGCACTGGATCTATTTTGGTTTAGTAACCAGAGAAGGATGCCATTTGAACTACACTACTTCAGTAAGCAATGCACAATCTCATTGGATCTCCATTGGTTCAGAAAGCAGGACAGGATCTCATTAGGTCTAGATTAGCTCAGTAAGCAGGCCAGAATATAAGATTTCTTTGAGTTACTGCATGTGGAAAAAGTAAAAAATTACTTTTTAGCTGTATTTGATAAGTATGGGCCTCAGTAACTATGCAGTTGGCACAGAATAGTCTGAAAGTGGTCAGACCACCGGTTCAGAATCAACGCCTTGTCTGTAAGGAGTGTTTGACCGTCTGCACTGCACAATGGGCTTTGAACCAGGTGTGAAGGGCCATACAAGGCCTTCATGGCTTCATAACACCCTCTGTAGTCACCGACATCTGCGCAACGCTGAGTTCTTTCAGAGAGGTTGGTCAACCACTGTTTTTGAATTTCTCAAAACTTTTGTTGGAAGTTGCTGCACACAAGACGGAAGGCTGCTTTCTTGTTGGGGTAAGACGACTGAGGGAGATGCACTTGATGGGCGGATCTCTTTTCTAACAGTAATTGATAGATCGTCAAACCAGTCTTTGTTGTTCTTTGAGGAGAAAACTAGGACCTCTTCAGAGGTCTACAGGATGCTGGTTTTGAGATGTTCCCATAGAGCATCTGAGGAGGGATCTGTAAAGCATCTGCGATCTTCTAGTCTTGACAGGATGTTTGCCTGGAAGGTGGCCTTCACTTCAGGTTACCAATCTGTAACTTCTTCTTTGGGGTTCCTTTCCTCTTTAATTTAGGGCTGAAGTGGAGTCAAATAACATGTACAGTACAGTGCTAAATCCTGTAACTGTAGCAATATACTAACTCACATGATTCCCATCTGCAAGCATGACTAACTATTAGCTAGGTCTCTGGATAATCAGCAATATGGGAAAATAGCCATTAATATAGAGAGGACACAAAGGTCAGCAGCCAGAGTCACTGTCACTTACATCAGACACAAGGATCTGTTCTCAGACTGATATTGAGGTCAAGATCACATGCTTTATTAGTGCATATATTAATGCTGGCTGTCATTAACATGCCATTGTTAGATTTTGCAAGTCCACCGCCATAGCGGTATTAGTCTACATTTAAGCTAACAACAATCATGTCTGAGATATCTTGTTATATGATAGCTTTAAAATTGTAGAGCTACATATTAGGGGAGGGGGTGGCTGTTATTGAGGGGATATCTACCTGAGAGGCCTCCTCTCAACAGCATTCCTCAGTGACCATCAATTGGTGACATGTTAAACAGAACTGTACATGTCCACAGAGAAGAGGATCATGGACCATGTGATGGGAGGTAGCCATCTGCATACAAAATATCACCCTCACATAGGCCAAGATCCAAGATTCTGTAGCCAGGCTAGATTAGGTTAACATTGTGACCAATAGATTTTCACTGAGGAGTGCTGTTGAGAAGGCACAAACATATGTGCAGCACCTAGGTCCTCCTCTGCCTAGGCACAACGTTGAGGATAGAGGTCCCTGGGGCATGACATGGTGAGGAGGTGGTGGTGTGAGAGTGGGAAGGGTCTGGGGCCCGGCTGAAGGGTGTTGCAGATATAAAAGTGGTGTGGTTGGACCCGGTGGTGGTGGTAGCGGCCTGTCCAGTGCACTGCTGGGGGGGGGGGGGGGGGGGAGTTGGTGGCTGGCTGGTGACATCACTCTAGTGGGATATGCGCAGTCTTTGGAGGAGGGAGATTGTTGGTGTGCTGAATCCTGGCGGTGTGGCAGAGGTCCAGATGGTGCCCCTACCAGGCATTAGACATCCTCTTCCTCCGACCAGGGCCCTCGGCTCCGCTTGTCTCCTCCTTCTCTTGCACCGGTTCCTGCTGGACGGGGGCTTTCTACTCCACTTCCTGCTCCAATGGAGCCATCACACTCATCTCTGGCTCGCCACTGGACCCAGACCTCCTTGATGCTGAAAGAGAGAAAAGAAAGGTATATGTCATTAGTATGATAAATAATATATTGTTCTGTGTTCTTTCCTAACTATCTGACATCTAGGCTTGAACATGGATGATTCTCCTAATTGCAACTCAGATTAGCTATCATTTGCTAGATGTGATCTATTCTTTGGCTCTTGTTCTTGATCGTTCTTGTCTCTTAATGCTATCTTGGTTCCGGCTGCATCTGATTGTAACTGCATAGGCTGCAGTCGTCACACCAATACTTGGACTATCTATTGGTCGATTACTGTTGTTGTGCCGCCCAGGAATGACAATAATTTGTCAACTTCATGGATTTATTGACGTATCCATCTATCCCTTGTTAATTCCATGGAGCTGAAATGTCAGTGTCCTTGTTGGTCATCATGTACATGTGTAGTGTGTGTGATGTACATGTGGTGGCATGTTGGTGTATGTGATATTCACCTGACATGGAGGCTGGGTCCTGCTAGGCACCTGTCTCAGAAGGTACCTGACGACCCTCTCCCACTCATTATAGTCATGGTCTGGTCTGGTCCCTCAGCTGCTACCTCCTTCCATGCCTTAACCCTAGGCCCTGGTCTATCTTCCCTCCCCCCTGCAAAAATCACAGAGCGGCTATGGATAGCATAAAGGAGGACCACATTTTCCCGGTGTATGTAATTGTGGGCCCTGTGTTTGCCCTTAGCCTCTTGCCCTCCCAACGGCAGATGGGGATCCTTGCCTCCCTGACCTGTCCCTGAGTCCTGTACCTCCCCTGAACCAACACCCACCCTGAGATCAGGCCCCTTGCCCTCTGTCCCTCTTCTAAGTGTGCCTGGAGCTGGGGCCACCCTGCCACCACCCATCTCCTCCTCTACACTCTCCTCCTTCTCCTCCTGCTCCTCCTCCACCACCTCCTCCTCCTCTGCCAACTCCCCCTCCTCTCCTCCACCACTCCTCACCTCCTTTTCTCCACCACTCCTCACAATCTCCTCCTCTCCACCACTTCTCCCCAGGGCCACCTCTCCTCTCTCTCCTTCTCCCTACCTCACCACTCCCCTCATCTCTCCTCCCACCATAATAATTCCAAAAATAAATGAAGGATAAATCAATAAAAGTTTGGCTGTATATGTATGATGGAATAAAAGTGTGTGTATTATGTGTAATTAATAACTGTTGGGGGATGGGCTGTGGGGGGTAGGATGGGGGGGGGGGGGGGGTGTATGGTGTGACCAAGCACTATGTATCTCTATGTGTGTTGTTTAAGTTATGTGTATTGCAATTATGTGTAATCTGTAAATATGTGTAATCAAGGATTAAGTGTAAAATAGTAAATGGTATAATATAAATGAACAAAACCGCAAATTACTTTTCTCCTAACTTCCCTACTCTCTCTCTAACTCAAACCAACCACCAACTCCGGGACCTGCGTGCTACTTCATAAGACAATACAACACAGTCAACGCATGGGTGGGTGGAACGCAACTTTACAATCTCCCTCTGTCAATCATCTGCAGCTATACCACTTTCTTTTGGCTGAGAGGCTGTCGCACCAGGCTTTAACGCAATTGGATCGTAGTGGCAGATCGCATCTCGGCCAGCTCCTTAAGAGTTTGCTGCCACAGGAGGGATTTACAGTCTTAAGGCTTGGCCCGTAACTCGCACCCTTTCTCAATTGAATAGCATTGCAGTTGGAGACGAACAGGAGCCCGCAACACACCCGCAGATTTACTGCTTACAGCGTTCGAGTTGCGAGCTTGCAATTGAATGGAGTATTATAGTCCGTGGGTAGTCTAAACCCCAGGACCAGCATGGAGCATATTCAAATTTGTGGTTATTTGGCATCACTTAATCTTTGTTTCCACAATCAATTAACTTCATCTAAGAAATGTTCTGTCTTGCTGTCTATTGGCCATATTAAATTCGAAGCCTGCAGCTCGATCACAGACAGCCGTATGTCTGCTAGTGTGTTGCTGGCTCCAATTGGTTTCTGATAGCAATGCTATTCAATTGCTGAAGGGCACGAGTTATGGGCCTGAGCCTCAAGCCTGTAAATCCCTCCCGCTGCCGCAAACTGTTAAGGGGGTGGCCGAGATGCAATTGTCCCTTATGATCCAATCGAGGTTTAACATAATGAGATACAGCCTCTCAGCCAATAGAAAGTGATCTAGCCGCAGTTGATTGACAGAGGGAGATTTTAAATTTGCGTCCCACCTGCCCATCCGTTGACTGTGTTGTATTTTCTTTCGAAGTAGCACGCAGGTCCCGGAGTTGGAGGTTAGGTTCTATTGGAGAGAGTGTTGGAGAGATTTGACAGAGATAGTTTGCGATTTTATTGATTTACTGTATATTCTATTTCATACGGATTTACATGTAATACTTGCTTACACACATTTACAGATTACACATATTTGCAATACACATAGTTTAAAGAACACACATAGAGACATATATAGTTAAGTCACACCACACACACACACCATCCCCCACACCCCATTCCCCAACATTTATTAATAACACATAGCACACACAGTTTTTTTTTTACAACAGAAATATACAGTAAAAAATGTTTTATTTATCCCCATTTGCTCCGTCATTCTTGCAGTTGGGGCGGGAAGTTAAGCCAGGGCCTAGGGCTCAGATTTGGAAGGAGGTAGCAGCAGAGGTTACTGCGGTAGCCACAGCGCCAAGGGATGTGAGGTCTGTGAAGTATAGGTTCAATGACATCAGGGTGAGGAGGAAGATGGCTAAGGAGGACAGAGACTGCAGCGTGACCTATAATGAGTGGGAGAGGGTCGCAAGGGACCTTCTGGAGCTTTAGGCCCGGTTGCCCAACAGGACCCAGCCTCCATGTCAGGTGAATATCACATACACCAACATGCCACCACATGTGCATCACACACTACACATGTACATGATTACCAACAAGGACACTGACATGTCAGCTCCATGGAATTAACAAGGGATAGATGGATGTGTCATTAAATCCATGAAGTTGACAAATCACTGTCATTCCTGGGCACGACAACAGTAATAAAGCAACAGAGAGTGCCCACTGCAGCCTATTCAGTTACAGAACGCGGCCGGATTCAAGATAGCGTTAGGAGCCAAGAACAATCAACAACAAGATCATATCTAGCAAATGATAGTTAATCTGTGTTGTTGCAATTAGGAGAATCACCCAGGTTCAATCCTAACATTGTATTATTCATCATACTAATGACATATACTTTTCTTTTCTATCTTTCAGCATCCAGGAGTAGGTCTGGGTCCAGTGCCGAGCAAGAGGCGGGGGCATCGGTTCCATCTCAGCAAGATATGGAGGAGCAAGCCCCCGCCCAGCAGGAACCAGCGCAGAGGGAGGAGGAAAGAGTAGGATCTGAGGGTCCTAGCTCGGAGGTGTAGGAGGTGCACCATCCCCCTCCTCCAAACACTGCATATCTCCCCAGGGCCCTCCAACTGGACTTATGGGGACCAGCACAGCCAGCCACCACCTCCTTCCCCACACAGCTGTGCACTGGCCTGGCCGCCACCACCACCGGGCACATCCACACCACCTCAGGGATCACCCCTGGCTCCATCCGGGACCCAGACCCGCCCCACTGCATCACCGCCACCTCCTCACCCACCAACGCCCAACACAGAACACCATCCCCACCACAACCAAGCCAGGCTCTGCATGCGGAGATGCTGGCCCGCATAAGTCAGCAACTGGACTGTCTTCAGGGGATCCAGGCCAGCATCTCTCTAATGCGCAGCCTGGCAAGGCGCAATAGGAAGGATAGGTGTATTGTGAACAATAGAGTTTGACAGAGATTGGCCCTTTCTAGAGCCAATCTGCATGTCAAACCAGAAAAAGACTGTAAATTAAATAAAAATCAAATTAGGAGATAGAGATGAAAAGAAACCGGTTTGGGGGATAACGAGCAGAGTACACCATCTACAGCCCACTGGGAGACAAACTCATCTATTCCCCCAGTGGACAAAGCCATGTGGTACTCTGCCCGGATACGGGAGCGCACCAGTGCCTGGAAGATGGCCTCCGGTGACAATTAAATCCCCTCAATCAAACACTGCTTCCTGGACTTATATATAGCCAGCTTGGCTAATGCCAGGAGCAGGTTGATGAGGAGGTCCCTGGCCCTATTGCCCCGGGACACTGGGCGCCCAAAAATAAATATGTTGGGGGAGAAATGCAGCCAGAACTGTAGGAGGAGGCCCCTCAAGAGTGACAAGAGGGGCTGCAGTCTGGCGCAACTAAAATAAATATGGTACACAGACTCTCCCTTTTCACAGAATGGACAAGTGGAGGGAGAGTCCGTGAAATTAGCCAAGAACTCTCCCGTGCTCAGTGCACCATGGAGCACTCTCCAACTCAAGTCCCCGGTGGGTCGTGGAACTAAAGTAGAATAAAGCTCCCTCCACCGAGGCCTCTTGCCCTCGTCAGCTGGGAGGACCCGCCTCCAGATGGTATCGGGACGGGTCACGAGGGCAAGGAAGTGCACTGTATGGAGCACGAGAGAATACAAGCTCTTCCTCGGCATTCCATGAAAGCATGCCGAGGGTATGTCCCTCAACCTTGAGAGGTTGGGGACAGGAGGTGCCTGAGGGGATAGGAGGATAGAAGGCATCATCTTATGACTGAGACCCATCTGGCTGGGCTGCTAAGGTTAGGACTGGTCCCCAGCCCCATCTCATCTCTCCCGGAGGCATCCCCCAGCCACCAGCAGCCCGGCCCTTCCTCTCCTCCCACCATGCCTCTATTATTATTATCGTTTATTTATAACGCGCCAACATATTCCGTAGCGCTGTACATAAGATAAGTTCAAGACAAAGATACGTACAAGTTAACACATAGTAAAACAAGGAGGGCCCTGTCTTTGAGTTTGGAATCCAGTGTCCATGGTGCTTTTCCTAAAACACCTTGTCGGATTGAAACTCGCAGACTTACATCTTAAAGGTATTGTGTGAGGGAAAGGAGGGAGAGAGATTTGAGAGTGTGTTAGGGTGAGAGGTGATACGCTTCTTTAAAGAGATGTGTTTTTAGAGAGGATTTGAATGATTTGAGGTTGGAGGATAGTCTGGTGGAGCGAGGCAAGGAGTTCCAGAGAATAGGGGCAGCACGAGAAAAGTCCTGAAGGCGAGAATGAGAAGAGGTGACAAGAGTTGTGGAAAGAAGAAGGTTATTAGCAGAGCGAAGAGGGCGTGTGGGGGAGTATTTGGAGATGAGACCAGAAAGGTATGGGGGAGTGCACTTGTTGAGGGCTTTGAAAGTAAGGGTCAGGATTTTAAATTTTATTCTGGAGGCTATGGGAAGCCAGTGGAGAGATTGACAGAGAGGTGATGCCGACACTGAACGTTGTGTACGGAAGACGAGTCTAGCAGAGGCATTCATAATGGATTGAAGTGGAGATAGTCGGGTGGTGGGGAGGCCAGCAAGAAGCGAGTTGCAGTAGTCCAGTCGAGAGATGATGAGAGAGTGTATAAGGATTTTAGTTGTGTCCTGTGTAAGAAAGTGGCGAATTCTGGAGATGTTTTTTAGATGGAGAAGACAAGATTTAGTTAGTGATTGTATGTGAGGGATGAAGGACAGGGCGGGGTCCAAAAGAACCCCAAGACAACTGGCTTGGGAGGAGGGGGTGATGATGTCATTGTTGACAGTAAGAGAGATGTGAGGAATTGAAGCTGTGGGAGAGGGAGGGAAGATTAGGAGTTCAGTTTTAGACATGTTGAGTTTGAGATGGTGGGTGGACATCCAAGAGGATATACTAGAGAGGCAGTTGGAGACATGTGTTAGAAGAGAGGGGGATAGATCTGGTGCTGAGAGGTAGATTTGGGTCATCTGCGTAGAGATGATATTGCAGCCCAAAAGAGTTTATAAGGGTACCAAGTGAGGAAGTGTAGATGGAGAAGAGGAGCGGGCCTAGTACAGATCCTTGTGGTACGCCAACAGACAGGGAGTAGGTAGAAGAAGAGGTGTCAGAGAAGGAGATACTGAATGATCGATTTTGTAGGTATGATGAGAACCACGAGAGAGCAGTGTCTCGAATACCGAGGGAGGAGAGGATATGGAGTAGAAGTGGATGGTCAACAGTGTCAAAGGCAGCAGAGAGATCTAGAAGAAGGAGAATAGAAAAGTGACCTTTTGACTTGGCAGTAAGCAGGTCATTGGTGACTTTAGTGAGAGCTGTCTCAGTGGAATGTTGGGGCCGAAAGCCGGATTGGAAGGTGTCAAGAAAGGAGTTAGAGGAGATAAAGCTGGTAAGGCGGGTATAGACGAGCCGCTCGAGCAGTTTGGAAGCCAAAGGAAGTAGAGAAATAGGGCGGTAGTTAGAAGCAATGTCAGAGTCAGATGAGATCTTTTTGAGGATGGGTGTAATTGTGGCGTGTTTTAGACAAGATGGAAACTTGCCGGTAGTTAGGGAAAGGATGAAAATGTGTGTGAGAGCTGGGATTAGTGTGGTAGAGAGGGGAGTGATGAGCTGAGATGGAATAGGGTCCTGGGGACATGTAGTGAGGCGAGTGGATGATAGCAGGCTAGTGACTTCATCCTCTGTAGCTGGGGCAAAGCAGTTCAAAGTGGCTGTTGGATTGGGGGAGGGGTTAGGTTGGATAGTTGAGACGGTAGAGTCTGCAGAGGTGCGTGATTTCCTCCAGAGCCGTTCAGCGGTGCGGGAGCATTTCTGGATGTATCGTGTTTGAGTTGTGTGCCAAGGTTGTGGAAGAGAGCGAGAGCGTCTTCGTGTGGTTATGGGGGCAAGGGTATCAAGGATGGAAGAGAGAGTAGAGTTGTAAAGTGAGAAGGCAGTGTCAGGGCAGTTGAGGTAGGTGATGGGGCTGAGAAGGGGTTGGATATTAATGGAGAGCTGAGTAGGGTCAAGTGCTAGCAGGTTTCTGTTCGTGATGGTGGCAGGGGTAGGAGAGGGGTGGTGGGAGGAAGAAGCGGTGAGGTTAAAGGTAAGTAAGTGATGGTCAGATAGAGGGAGTGGATGGGTGACTGGGTTGGAGGCTGTGCTGAGGTTGGTGAAGATAAGGTCAAGAGAATGTCCAGCATGATGAGTAGAAGAATCTGTTAGTTGTTAGAGGCCGAGGGAAGAGGTGAGTGCAAGCAGTTTGGCTGCTGCTGGGGAGGTGGGAGTGTCAATGGGAATGTTAAAATCTCCAAGTACCAGTGAAGGAACATTGGAGGAGAGAAAGTGAGGGAGCCAGGCAGAAAAGTGATCAAGAAATTGAGAGGGAGTGCCAGGGGGGCGATAGATCACGGCAACACGTAGAGAGATAGGTGAGAAGAGGCGGATTGTATGCACTTCAAAGGATGAGAATTGGAGGGATGGGACAGGGGGTAAGAGGTGGAAGGTACAGCGAGTGGAAAGCAATACACCCACACCACCACCTTGCTTGTTCCCAGGTCTAGGTGTGTGGCTGAGGTGAAAACCACCATAAGAGCGTGCTGCCGGGGAGGCAGTGTCTGAGGATGAGAGCCAGGTTTCCGTGAGAGCCAATAGATTGAGGGAGTTGGAGATGAATAAGTCGTGAGTGAAGGTGAGTTTATTGCAGATAGACCGTGCGTTCCAGAGGGCGCAGGAGAAAGGTAGAGTAGAAGGTTTGTGACATGTGATGGATATCAGATTCTGGGTGTTACGGGTGTTTGCTGGCCATGAACCAGAGCGTGGCTGACAGCGAGTGGAGATGAGTGAGGGACCTGGGTTAGGGGATATATCTCCCGCAGCCAGGAGAAGGAGTAGTGAGAGGGAGAGAAGATGGGACTGGGACTTACAGTGTTGTTTCTGCTTGTGAGTGTTAGGGAGGGGATGATGTTGTGACTGGAGGAGAGAGAGGAGCTCATGGGAGCAGAGAAGGGGAGAGGAGAGCAAGGAAGGTGAGATGGTAATATTGTTGGGGACATGATATGGAGAGACTGCAAAAGAAAGTCTGAGAGAGAGGCAGTAGGTCATAAGAAAGAGGAAAGAGTGAGAAAGCATTGTGACAGTGTGTAAGCTCAGGAGAAAGATAGGATGATTTAGTGATAGTGGGGTAAGAATTATTGTCCTAAGATAAGAAGTAGTGTTGCTATAGGTTCAGGAGCAAGGAGGAGAGTGTGATAAGGTTAATCAGAATGAGGGTGGTGGGTGAGTATCTAAGAGACTTTATTAATTGGGTTTTTAGTAGCTGATGTTAAATGAGCAGGTGCAAGTCGTGTGAGTATCTATAAATTAAAGTAATGCAAGGGTGGGTGGGAGTGGGGCAGGGAGGGAGGGAGGGAGGGGAGAAATCTGTGGATGTTTGTTTGTGTCCAGAGTGAAGTGATTGTGGCTCTGAGTTGCAGCTGTAATGAGAGAGGGAGAGAAAGTGAGAGTCTAGGATATACAGATAAGACCATTTGCTACAGATGCTAGATAGTAGCTTAGACGGGGGAGGTGAGATACAACACACAGTATATAGTACACCAATTAAACTAAGATACAACAGTTTTACACAAATGTTACTATGTGGCCAGATATCATATACAATATGAAAATTAATAATTAAAGTAACAGACAGAAGTATATTGTTGATGGTCTTCCAGGTAACTTCAAAATACCTTAAAATCTGTGGATGTTTGTTTGTGTCCAGAGTGAAGTGATTGTGGCTCTGAGTTGCAGCTGTAATGAGAGAGGGAGAGAAAGTGAGAGTCTAGGATATACAGATAAGACCATTTGCTACAGATGCTAGATAGTAGCTTAGACGGGGGAGGTGAGATACAACACACAGTATATAGTACACCAATTAAACTAAGATACAACAGTTTTACACAAATGTTACTATGTGGCCAGATATCATACACAATATGAAAATTAATAATTAAAGTAACAGACAGAAGTATATTGTTGATGGTCTTCCAGGTAACTTCAAAATACCTTAAAATCTGTGGATGTTTGTTTGTGTCCAGAGTGAAGTGATTGTGGCTCTGAGTTGCAGCTGTAATGAGAGAGGGAGAGAAAGTGAGAGTCTAGGATATACAGATAAGACCATTTGCTACAGATGCTAGATAGTAGCTTAGACGGGGGAGGTGAGATACAACACACAGTATATAGTACACCAATTAAACTAAGATACAACAGTTTTACACAAATGTTACTATGTGGCCAGATATCATACACAATATGAAAATTAATAATTAAAGTAACAGACAGAAGTATATTGTTGATGGTCTTCCAGGTAACTTCAAAATACCTTAAAATCTGTGGATGTTTGTTTGTGTCCAGAGTGAAGTGATTGTGGCTCTGAGTTGCAGCTGTAATGAGAGAGGGAGAGAAAGTGAGAGTCTAGGATATACAGATAAGACCATTTGCTACAGATGCTAGATAGTAGCTTAGACGGGGGAGGTGAGATACAACACACAGTATATAGTACACCAATTAAACTAAGATACAACAGTTTTACACAAATGTTACTATGTGGCCAGATATCATACACAATATGAAAATTAATAATTAAAGTAACAGACAGAAGTATATTGTTGATGGTCTTCCAGGTAACTTCAAAATACCTTAAAATCTGTGGATGTTTGTTTGTGTCCAGAGTGAAGTGATTGTGGCTCTGAGTTGCAGCTGTAATGAGAGAGGGAGAGAAAGTGAGAGTCTAGGATATACAGATAAGACCATTTGCTACAGATGCTAGATAGTAGCTTAGACGGGGGAGGTGAGATACAACACACAGTATATAGTACACCAATTAAACTAAGATACAACAGTTTTACACAAATGTTACTATGTGGCCAGATATCATACACAATATGAAAATTAATAATTAAAGTAACAGACAGAAGTATATTGTTGATGGTCTTCCAGGTAACTTCAAAATACCTTAAAATCTGTGGATGTTTGTTTGTGTCCAGAGTGAAGTGATTGTGGCTCTGAGTTGCAGCTGTAATGAGAGAGGGAGAGAAAGTGAGAGTCTAGAATATACAGACAAGACCATTTGCTACAGATGCTAGATAGTAGCTTAGACGGGGGAGGTGAGATACAACACACAGTATATAGTACACCAATTAAACTAAGATACAACAGTTTTACACAAATGTTACTATGTGGCCAGATATCATACACAATATGAAAATTAATAATTAAAGTAACAGACAGAAGTATATTGTTGATGGTCTTCCAGGTAACTTCAAAATACCTTAAAATCTGTGGATGTTTGTTTGTGTCCAGAGTGAAGTGATTGTGGCTCTGAGTTGCAGCTGTAATGAGAGAGGGAGAGAAAGTGAGAGTCTAGGATATACAGATAAGACCATTTGCTACAGATGCTAGATAGTAGCTTAGACGGGGGAGGTGAGATACAACACACAGTATATAGTACACCAATTAAACTAAGATACAACAGTTTTACACAAATGTTACTATGTGGCCAGATATCATACACAATATGAAAATTAATAATTAAAGTAACAGACAGAAGTATATTGTTGATGGTCTTCCAGGTAACTTCAAAATACCTTAAAATCTGTGGATGTTTGTTTGTGTCCAGAGTGAAGTGATTGTGGCTCTGAGTTGCAGCTGTAATGAGAGAGGGAGAGAAAGTGAGAGTCTAGGATATACAGATAAGACCATTTGCTACAGATGCTAGATAGTAGCTTAGACGGGGGAGGTGAGATACAACACACAGTATATAGTACACCAATTAAACTAAGATACAACAGTTTTACACAAATGTTACTATGTGGCCAGATATCATACACAATATGAAAATTAATAATTAAAGTAACAGACAGAAGTATATTGTTGATGGTCTTCCAGGTAACTTCAAAATACCTTAAAATCTGTGGATGTTTGTTTGTGTCCAGAGTGAAGTGATTGTGGCTCTGAGTTGCAGCTGTAATGAGAGAGGGAGAGAAAGTGAGAGTCTAGGATATACAGATAAGACCATTTGCTACAGATGCTAGATAGTAGCTTAGACGGGGGAGGTGAGATACAACACACAGTATATAGTACACCAATTAAACTAAGATACAACAGTTTTACACAAATGTTACTATGTGGCCAGATATCATACACAATATGAAAATTAATAATTAAAGTAACAGACAGAAGTATATTGTTGATGGTCTTCCAGGTAACTTCAAAATACCTTAAAATCTGTGGATGTTTGTTTGTGTCCAGAGTGAAGTGATTGTGGCTCTGAGTTGCAGCTGTAATGAGAGAGGGAGAGAAAGTGAGAGTCTAGGATATACAGATAAGACCATTTGCTACAGATGCTAGATAGTAGCTTAGACGGGGGAGGTGAGATACAACACACAGTATATAGTACACCAATTAAACTAAGATACAACAGTTTTACACAAATGTTACTATGTGGCCAGATATCATACACAATATGAAAATTAATAATTAAAGTAACAGACAGAAGTATATTGTTGATGGTCTTCCAGGTAACTTCAAAATACCTTAAAATCTGTGGATGTTTGTTTGTGTCCAGAGTGAAGTGATTGTGGCTCTGAGTTGCAGCTGTAATGAGAGAGGGAGAGAAAGTGAGAGTCTAGGATATACAGATAAGACCATTTGCTACAGATGCTAGATAGTAGCTTAGACGGGGGAGGTGAGATACAACACACAGTATATAGTACACCAATTAAACTAAGATACAACAGTTTTACACAAATGTTACTATGTGGCCAGATATCATATACAATATGAAAATTAATAATTAAAGTAACAGACAGAAGTATATTGTTGATGGTCTTCCAGGTAACTTCAAAATACCTTAAAATCTGTGGATGTTTGTTTGTGTCCAGAGTGAAGTGATTGTGGCTCTGAGTTGCAGCTGGGATGAGAGAGGGAGAGAAAGTGAGAGTCTAGGATATACAGATAAGACCATTTGCTACAGATGCTAGATAGTAGCTTAGACGGGGGAGGTGAGATACAACACACAGTATATAGTACACCAATTAAACTAAGATACAACAGTTTTACACAAATGTTACTATGTGGCCAGATATCATATACAATATGAAAATTAATAATTAAAGTAACAGACAGAAGTATATTGTTGATGGTCTTCCAGGTAACTTCAAAATACCTTAAAATCTGTGGATGTTTGTTTGTGTCCAGAGTGAAGTGATTGTGGCTCTGAGTTGCAGCTTAAAATCTGTGGATGTTTGTTTGTGTCCAGAGTGAAGTGATTGTGGCTCTGAGTTGCAGCTTAAAATTTGTGGATGTTTGTGCACCTTTTGTGCTAGGTGCCGCCCGAGGCGTTGCCCTTCGCCCGGCACCCCATCACCACCACAACCAGCAGGAGAAGGTGGCGCGCCGCGGAGGATGTGGACCCTGCGGCGAGATGTAGGAGGACATAGGGGCTGCTCTTATGTTTGTGCATTCTCAACAGCACTCCTCAGTGACAATTTCTTGGTCACAATGTTAACCTATTATAGCCTAGCTACAGAGTCTTGGATCTTGGCCTATGTGATGGTGATATTTTGTATGCAGATGGCTACCTCCCATCACATGGTCCATGATCCTCTTCTCTGTGGACACATAGGGTTCTGTTTAACATGTCATCAATTGATGGTCACTGAGGAATGCTGTTGAGAAGAGATGCTGTAGTCCCTATGATTTTTAAGGCCTTATTTTGTCTTTTTTTTCTTTTTTTGGTTTTGGGTATAATTCAGGTCCCTTAAGGCATCTGTTGCATCTGCAAGCATTGTGAGGAAAGGTATAAGGTTTCACAGCACCTCTCAGGTAGATATTTCTTCAATGACAGCCCCCCTAACATGTAGCTCCTACAATCTTAAAGCTGTCATATAGCCAGATATCTCTGATGATTGTTGTTAGCTTAAATGTAGACTAATACCGCTATGGTGGTGGACTTGCAGAGCCTCACAATGGCATGTTTATTACAGCCAGCATTAATATATGCACTAGTGAAGCATGTGATCCTGACCTCAATATCAGACTGAGAACAGATCCTCGGGTCTGATGTAAGTAACATTGAATCTGGCTGCTAACCTTTGTGTCCTCTCCATATTAATGGGTATTTTCCCATATTGCAGATGATCCAGAGACCTAGTTAGTAGTGATGTCGCAAACATAAAATTTTCGGTTCGCGAACCGCAAACAGGAACCACCGCAAATGTTCGCGAACCGGCGAACCCAGCGAACCGCCATAGACTTCAATGGGCAGGCAGATTTTAAATCCCACAGGGACTCTTTCTGGCCACAATAGTGATGGAAAAGTTGTTTTAAGGGAACTAACACCTGGACTGTGGCATGCCGGAGGTGGATCCATGTCAAAACTGAAAACTGTAAAAATTATATAGTTGATGCAGAGTCTGGTTTTAATCCATAAAGGGCATAAATAACCTAACATCCCCCTCCATCATCATCCTCCCCTGTATCTCTTTACCCCCTCCCTCATCATCCTCTCCTGTGTCTCTTTCCCCCCTTCCTCATCACCCTCCCCTGTGTCTCATCCCCCCTCCCTCATCATCCTCCCACCTCCCTCATCATCCTCCCCTGTATCTCTTTACCCCCTCCCTCATCATCCTCCCCTGTGTCTCTTCCCCCCTCCATCATCATCCTTCCCTGTGTCTCTTTCCCCCCCTCCCTCATCATCTTCCCCTGTGTCTCTTTTCCCCCTCCCTCATCATCTTCCCCTGTGTCTCTCCCCCCCCTCCCTCATCATCCTCCCCTGTGTCTCTTTCCCCCCTTCCTCATCACCCTCCCCTGTATCTCTTTACCCCCTCCCTCATCATCCTCCTCTGTGTCTGTTTCCCCCCTCCCTCATCATCCTCCCCTGTGGCTCTTCCCCCCTCCCTCATCATCCTTTCCCCTCCCTTGATGATAAGGGGGGGAAGAGACACAGGGATAAGTGTGAGGGGTGTTAGGGTAAGGGGTGTTAGGGATAAGGGTGAGGGGGTTAGGTGTTAGGGTGAGAAGTATTAGGGATAAGTGTGATGGGTGTTAGGGTAAGGGATGTTAGGGTTAGGTGTTAGGGTAAGGGATGTTAGGGATAAGTGTAAGGGGGTATTAGGTTTAGGTGTTAGGGTGAGGCATGTTAGGAATAAGTGTGAGGGGTGTTAGGTGTTAGGGATAAGTGTGAGAATGTTAGGGTTAGGTGTTAGGTTGATGGGTGTTATGGATAAGTGTGAGGGGTTGTTAGGGTTAGGGTAAGGGGTGTTAGCGATAAGTGTGATCGGTGTTAGGGTAAGGGATGTTAGGGTTAGGTGTTAGGGTAAGGGCTGTTAGGGATAAGCGTAAGGGGTTATTAGGGTTAGGTGTTAGGGTGAGGGGTGTTAGGGATAAGTGTGGGGGGTGTTAGGTCTTAGGGATAAGTGTGAGAATGTTAGGGTTAGGTGTTAGGTTGATGGGTGTTATGGATAAGTGTGAGGGGTGTTAGGGTTAGGGTAAGGGGTGTTAGCGATTAGTGTGATAGGTGTTAAGGTAAGGGATGTTAGGGTTAAGTGTTAGGGTAAGGGCTGTTAGGGATAAGTGTAAGGGGTTATTAGGGTTAGGTGTTAGGGTGAGGGGTGTTAGGGATAAGTGTGGGGGGTGTTAGGTCTTAGGGATAAGTGTGAGAATGTTAGGGTTAGGTGTTAGGTTGATGGGTGTTATGGATAGGTGTGAGGGGTGTTAGGGTTAGGGTAAGGGGTGTTAGGGATAAGTGTGATGGGTGTTAGGGTAAGGGATGTTAGGGTTAGGTGTTAGGGTAAGGGCTATTAGGGATAAGTGTAAGGGGGTATTAGGGTTAGGTGTTAGGGTGAGGCATGTTAGGAATATGTGTGAGGGGTGTTAGGTCTTAGGGATAAGTGTGAGGATGTTAGGGTTAGGTGTTAGGTTGATGGGTGTTATGGATAAGTGTGAGGGGTGTTAGGGTAAGGGGTGTTAGGGATAAGTGTGATTGGTGTTAGGGTAAGGGATGTTAGGGTGAGGTGTTAGGGTAAGGGCTGTTAGGGATAAGTGTAAGGGGGTATTAGGGTTAGGTGTAAGGGTGAGGGGTGTTAGGGATAAGTGTGAGGGGTGTTAGTGTAAGGGGTTTTAGGGATAAGTGTAAGGGGTTTTAGTGTTCGGTGTTAGGGTGAGGGATGTTAGGGTTAGGTGTTAGGGATAAGTGTGAGGGGTATTAGGGTTAGGGTAAGGGGTGTTAGGGATAAGTGTGAGGGGTGTTAGGGTTAGGGTGGGGGGTGTTAGGGATAAGTGTGAGGGGTGTTATGGTTAGGTGTTAGGGTGAGGGGTGTTAGGGATAAGTGTAAGGGGTGTTAGGGTTAGGTGTTAGGGTGAGGGATGTTAGCGTTAGGTGTTAGGGATAAGTGTGAGGGGTGTTAGGGTAAGGGGTGTTAGGGATAAGTGTGAGGGGTGTTAGGGTGAGGGGTGTTAGGGTTAGGTGTTAGGGTGAGGGGTGTTAGGGATAAGTGTAAGGGGTGTTAGGGTTAGGTGTTAGGGTGAGGGATGTTAGGGTTAGGTGTTAGGGATAAGTGTGAGGAATGTTAGGGTTAGGGGTGTTAGGGATAAGTGTGAGGGGTGTTAGGGTTAGGTGTGTAGCGGAGAGGCAATATTCCCCAGGTTATCTCACCTTATAATCCCAGTGAGGCTCAGGAACAAGTAAATGGTAAATCCACAGGCAAGGTTTCCAACAGGTAAAATAATAGCAATATCCCAACCGCAATCCCAATAACTGGACGACACACAGTTTCAGGAGCAGAACTGACTTTTTAATGAAAGGGAATTTACTTTATGCAATGGTGCCCTCTGAAGGGCTACACCCACATAATTATCACAACAGCCAATTATATACATGGTTCAACCCCCACTTCTCCTCCCCTCAGATAACAGGTAACACAATTAAAACAGACACAGTTTTAACCACATTCTGGATGTACCCCAAAAACAGGGGGCACACCTTCAATAGCTCTCACCCAGGGGAACAACATATTAAAAAATGGCATGAATCAGACCAGGGGTTCAAAAGTTAGTAAAAGTATCTTTTACTCATAACACACAGACATTTCACAGGCAATACACATCCCTCATAGTTGGCCACACAATACACATTGAGGGACAATAGGTGAGTCACACCTCCCTGAGGCTCCCTGGCAACTTTGATATAATCAGACATTAATTAAATCAGCCTTCTTTGTTAAACAGTGATGGGTTCCGTTACAAGGTGTTAGGGTGATTGGTGTTAGGGATAAGTGTGAGGGGTGTTAGGGTTAGGGTGATGGGTGTTAGGGATAAGTGTGAGGGGTGTTAGGGTTAGGGTGAGGGGTGTTAGGGATAAGTGTGAGGGGTGTTAGGGTTAGGTGTTAGGGTGAGGGGTGTTAGGTATAAGTGTAAGGGGTGTTAGGGTTAGGTGTTAGGGTGAGGGATGTTAGAGTTAGGTGTTAGGGATAAGTGTGAGGGGTGTTAGGGTTGGGTACTAAGGTGAGGGGAGAATGATGATAAGGGGGGGAAGAGACACAGGGGTGTCCTTGCAGCAGAGATCAAAAGAGTCCTTCAGGACTGTATTGCACACTGTGTACAGTAGCCTAGCTATGGTTTTCCCTATTGATGCAGTATCACCTACACTCAGCCTCCTCTCAGTAAGACTGTAAGTTAGTTATGATTCCAAAATGGCTGCTGTCCATGAGGTAGAAGGGTGTGGAAGGCAGGGTATGATGCTTATTGGCTGGAATGTGTCTGCTGACTGTGAGTTGCAGGGTCAAAGTTTGCTCAATGATAAAGTATAGGGGGCAGGTTGAATATTGCATATGTTCGCAGTTCGCCGCGAACGCTTCGTGACATCTCTACTAGTTAGTAGTTAGTAATGTTTGCAGATGGGAATCAAGTGAGTTGGTATATTGTTACAGTTACAGTATTTAGCACTGTACTGTACATGCATGTTGATTAGTTTTTTTTAACCTCCTCCAAGTTTTTTGTTTTTTTGTCACCACACTGTATGTGATTCTTCAATCAAATGGAGTGATTTGTCATGATCCTTTTTTTCCTCAGATACCGGTTGCAGTGGTGTAGTGACCACATGTGACCCTGGTAGGTGCTATGCATCATGCTTATTCTAGACTAACACATTACCAGTTGTAGGTATTACCACAAGCCTCTTGCTCTCCCGGGATCCGCCCACACCACACCCATAATATTAATGCACAGTCTTGTCCATTTCTGATTGTGCTCTGTGTATAAAATAAAGCTTTGTTATACCGTTCTAACCATGTCAGTGTGTTTTCAATGGTTGGGGTTATGGGACATCCACATCCATCACATGCATGTCACATTCCTATATATGTAAACTAATTAGCCCTAGTTACTATGCAATAAAGCAATGCATATAATAATAATAATAATAATAGTCATAATAGCATTAGATATCATATAATAATATATATCATATATAATTAACATAAAGGGTTAATACACATGCAAATGTCCAATTAGTGATGCTGTGGAGTATCAACATCCCTCTGAGGGCCTGCTAGGAATATGACAGGTGATACTGGAGTGGGTTGCCAGTTCCTTCTCTAGTGGACTGTGATTTGTTTGACCTCTCTGCTGTGACGGGCCCACCTACAGTGCTTTCTACATGATATAGCTCACAGCTTCATTCAGGTACACAAGCCCTTTCACCACCACCACTTAGCAATCCAGATGGGGACCAGGGGAACATACACCACACTAATGTAAATTGTTGAATACAAAACATAATTGGAGGTCAACAAATGGGAATGGGTATACATCTTGGCACATGGCCATCAGCAATGGGGTGGGACTTTCCAGGATGGATATAGCGGAGATTACCCCTGATGGAGGTTAGTTGGCTTTTGATCCACATGCCTCTGCAGAACCTCCATGTGTTTTTGCGGCCCCTCCTGATGGGTTAGAGTAGATTAGTGTGGTGTATGTTCCCCTGGTCCCCTTGTGGATTGCTAAGTGGTGGTGGTGAAGGGGCTTGTGTACCTGAATGAAGCTGTGAGCTATAACATGTAGGGACAGTGTTTGTGGGCAGGTCATAGCAGAGAGGTTAGACAAATCACAGTCCACTACAGAACGAACTGGCAACCCACTCCAGTATCTTTGGCATGCAAACCTTGTGGAACAGCACAGGCAGAGACCTAGCTAAATGTGCTGCAATCCATAGGGTCACAAAGAGTTGAACAAGACTGAAGGACTGAACAACAAATAATAGAATGTGCACTGGTACTTGATATATGTCATGTGGCAGAGTAATTTTTCCCCTATTTGTATTCCCAATGTAGATGTGATGATCGAGATGTGTATGCAATCATATATACTGTATATTCCAGGGTCCACATTAGAGCCTCTGTGAGTGAGAAGGGTTAATATGACATTAGTTTCATGTTTTTTTGTTGCTATTTAATCAGGTAGTGTGTCTTTAATTGCTTTATGCATCTTGCAGCAAGGCTTTTCATATTGGCACATGCATGACCATTCCAACATATGATGAAATAACATATTTTATTAATGCCTATTTTTCATTTGGGGATTATTGTGCAAGTAATTGTAATGCCTTTCATTGCTTTCCCCATATTTTAGAGTCCACTTGTGTGTTTATATTGTTTTTTATCGTGTTGAGAAGTTGTCTGTAAGCCCTTTGCGGGTCCTATTTGGTGGCCATAATATTTTTGCCTCCATTTGCGGGTTACGGGCTTGAACGCCAGGGCGCCTTTGGGAAATTGTTGCAATTTAATAGCGATATTGGAATGTAACAGTTATGGGTTTGACAGATCAAAGAATTTGCAGCAACAGAGTTCAGATTTCGACATACGTAGGGTTTTTATGCCTGTAACCCACAAGTCGTTTGTGGGTCGCTTTAAGTGGCCAATTTAATAGCCGTAAGTCTTGCGGGCTACGTTATGGGCTATGGTTTTACACGTTGGGGGAAGTTAATGGGGAGGCATGTCTAGTTTGCCTTGGTTCACAGGTTCCTATGCTGAATTGTTCTTTGAAGCAGCAAACTGTCCTTTCCCCTCCAGAATACATCTGCAGTAGTTGTCCAGTCAACTTTTGCTCATTTTCCGATGCCATATCATAATTTCTCTGTCCAAGCTTATGCATAACATTTTCTTGGCAAATATATGGGAGTGGTTTCCCAGTTTCTTCTCCAATTCACAGCTTATTTGAGGTACCAAGCCCCTTCACCACAACAAGGTAGTGACCCAGAAGGGGTTCACATTGATTACTGTGTTTATATGTTTTGTCAAGTAAGTTTGCTAGATATAATTGTGTCAGAAATTAGTTTTTTTTATAGATTTCATTAGGATGCAGCCCAACCATATGCTACTTTACATTATAGTCAATTATGGTACCAGAATTCACCATTCCTTAACATGCCCAGAAGATTTTGCATTCCTTGTAGTTTCCCTGCTTTATGTGGCAAACAACTGTCCAAAAAATAAGAACTAAAAATGTATTCATGGTGCAAAAAGCCATCTCATTATTTTGAGTTAAATAGAGAAAAGACTGAGAACACATGGGCATCCTCTTAACATTCATGGGCATATTCTAGATTGTGAGTTTTCAGGAGTAGGACACTGACAGCTAAATTAAGCCTCCATTCCATTGCTTACTGACTTGCTCCCAGGAGATTTTTGCCAGGGCTGTCTAGCGCTAATGGGTGTTCACAACCTGCTCACAGGATAGTCCAAGTCTGAATATCAGAAATCTCCATAGCAACACTGTGAAATGGTACCCACTAACGTTAACACAAAACACTAGCCTTAACTTCCTACTCTATACCTACTTATCTATATAAACCCATTCCAATTGCAGGGAAAGAATTAAATAATAATAATATAGACTAATGCAGTTTATGACCCCTCCACCTATGACCACTACACTCTATGAGCCTAGGGATACCACGGGATTCCCCCTTCATACCTGCTGCCTTTTATGAGCTTGGTGATCCCACAGGATTCCTCCATCTTACACATTTACCCACTAGCTGCTCTGAGCTCAGGGATGCCCAGGATTCAACTTTATACCCATTATCCCCTATGAGCAAGGGGATCCCCCAACTAAATTATAACCATGGGGTCCTTATAGACCCTAATGACACAAATATGAACATGTTACATGGGTCCATTTGGTAATCTAATGTATAAATATGTGAACCCTATGGACCCCTTTTTCATCTAATAATAATCCCTATACCACGGGCTTCTCAACAGAGACCGTGGCACTTAATATTAACCCATATACCAGTCGGATTTTCACAGACCCCCATGGTATACAAAACTATAACCATGGGGGGCCTTAACTGACCTAATATTAAACCTAATACCACGGGGGTCATCAAAAGATCCCCAATGCATCTAATATTAGCCCTCTACCATAGGGCACCTAACGTTAACCCTACACCTTGGGTATCCTCAAAAGACCTCCTTGGCACCTAACTCTAACCCTTTTACCATGCAGTTCTTATGGATCCCCATGACACCTAATATTACACCTTTACCATGGGGGTCTTCAAAATACTCAATCCAATTCAAATACTTAATTCCGATCAGCTGAATTATTTCAGCCAACAGTAATCCACAAAATTAGTTGGTGCAGATGTTCCTCCTCTGTTTTTTTTTTAGAGTATTGAGTTTCTTTGGCAGAGGTTCATTTTCACAGGCCGAAGATGAGGACAAAGGGCTTTAATAAAGACAGAAGAGGACAGATTATTCTATCAACATGGAAGTGTCCGCTATTCCAGGGCTTAAGAGTGAGAACAAGGGTGCCATGGGGGGCAGTTGAGTACAACCTTGGTATAGTTTAATATGCAATGGGGGTCTTTGGCTCCCCTATGGCAACACGCTAACATTTGGTTCTATGGGGTCTATAAGCATTAAGCATCAAATGTGACACAATTAAGGAGTTAGCTTGTGCACAACAACGGATTTGCAGCCTCCAGGCATCTTGGAGGCCTTTTTTGTGCCTTTACATGGGTTGGAAGTACCGTAGGCTTTTCTTAATATTTGGGGCACTCGAAAGTCTTCCAAGTAAGCCTTAGTTAGATGGGCTATCATTAAAGGTATATCCAAGTTTCCCTGTTTTTACCTTTTTCTAGCCGAACACATGATGCTTATATCATAAACACACATTACATTGAGTCATTCTATACACATACAAACTTATTTTATTTAAAAATTCAACTTGTTTTCCACAACCTCAGAGCTGCTTACATAGGCACAGTGAACTGCCCAAAAGAAACACTGCATTTGGGTACAGATGTTAACCCTTTAGTAACCTACATTCCAGCAGCAGCACAATGCAGAGATCTTACAGTGCACTGTCTGACTGATACTGCTTCCTTCTTCAGAGGACTACACATGCCATGAGTTTTTCTTGGATAAGCTGCTATTGTAGATTGCTACAATGTATTAAAAAGTATTAGCTGCCTGTAATTGGTCAAAACAAATTATGTCATTAGGGCCAGTTATTATTTTTCATGAAAAACATCAATCAAAGAAAACCTAAAATCAGACAATAGTCTCAGCATTTATCTTTAAAACATGCAGACACAGAGGGCCTCATTAAATTCTCCCTCGTAGTTCTCTCGGTCCTCGCAAAAGGCAGTTTTTTTGGTGTTTGCGAGGACCGAATCCCTCGCAACCTGCTTTGCGAGATGACTACGAAAAATGGCTGAGAATAGGCTCCGAGAATAGGCTCCCTAAACACATCCCCATGCTGCAGGGGTCCCTATCGGGACCCCTGCAGCTCCCCCACATTAACCCCTCGCAGACCTCCGATGTCGCCGGGGACATCGCGGGTTGGTAAATTGAATGTATATTTATATGTTTATATTTTTATTACATTTTTTGTGTATATGTTGTAGTCATGTAATGTGTTTTTTTTTAACAGGGCCGCGCCGGAGAAGAAAAGAAGAAGGGGACATGCTGGAAAGGTGAGTAGAATATTTAGAATGTGTATAATGTTTATTTATTTTATGTTAATGTGTTGTCCTAATTTTTTTTTTTGTTTTACCCCTAGGTTAGGGATCTGAAGGGACATCTCAAAGGTAAGTGGTCTTAATTATTTTATTTTAGCTTAGAATTAGGGTTTGTGTATGTAGTTAGGATTTTAATTATTGTATATTAGATAGATAGGGGGATCTATTTGATATAGTTAGGATTTATTGTATATTAAATAGATTGTATGTTATATAGATAGGGGATATTTTATTTGTATTGTATGTAATGTATTGTATGTAATGTATTGTAATGTACCTTATGTATTGTATTGTATGTATTGTATTGTATATGACTGTCTTTCCTTTTCAGGTGTGTAATTTTTTATTTTCTTTTCTGAAGTGGGGGGGAGGGTTTTGTAATTTATTTTTTCATTTTCTGTAATGTAGGTTTTTTTATTTTTGGTGACTTAGGTTTTTTTATTTTCGGTAATGTATTTTTTTTTTTTTTGGTGACTTTTTTTTTTCTGTAATGTAGTTTTTTTTATTTTTTGTGACTTAGGTTTTTTTATTTTCTGTAAGGTAGGTGTTTTTTATTTTTTGTAATTAGAGCGGTGGGGGGTTTATTAGGGGGTAGGTAGTGTAGGTAGGTAGTGTAAGTGTTAATAGATTAGTGTAGGGGGTTAGTTTAGATTTAATGGTTTATTGGGGGTTATAGTGTAGTGTTTGTAGTTAGTGTCATGATGGTCCTTGTGGACCGTCATGGCACTTATGTGGTTAATGATAGGGTTTTAACAGCCCCATAAGGGTCATAATATACCCTTATGGGACTGATGGGGATAAATAGAGGCTTATGGGGGTCTGTATTGACACCCATGAGTGACAGGGTTAATTAAGGTTTATGGGGGTCTGTATTGACCCCCACAAGTGACGGGGTTAATTAAGGGCTTATGGGGGTCTGTATTGACCCCCATGAGTGACAGGGTTAATTAAGATTTATGGGGGTCTGTATTGACCCCCATGAGATATAGGGTTAATTAAGGCCTTATGGGGGTCTGTATTGACCCCCATGATGTATAGGGTTAATTATTGGCTTATGAGGGTCTGTATTGACACCCATGAGTGATGGGGTAAATTAAGGGCTTATGGGGGTTTGTATTAACCCCCATGAGTGACAGGGTTAATTAAGGTTTATGGGGTCTGTATTGACCCCATGAGTTATAGGGTTACTTATTGGCTTATGGGGGTCTGTATTGACACCCATGAGTGACAGGGTTAATTAAGGTTTATGGGGGTCTGTATTGACCCCCACAAGTGACGGGGTTAATTAAGAGCTTATGGGGGTCTGTATTGACCCTCAGGAGTGAAGGGGTTAACTAAGGGCTTATGGGGGTCTGTATTGACCCCCATGAATTAAAGGGTTAATTAAGGCCTTATGGGGGTCTGTATTAACCCCCATGAGTTATAGGGTTAATTATTGGCTTATGGGGGTCTGTATTGACCCCCATGAGTTATAGGGTTTATTTGTGGCTTTTCAGGGTCTGTATTGACCCCCATGAGTTATAGGGTTAATTAAGAGCTTATGGGGGTCTGTATTAATTTCCATGAGTTATAGGGTTAATTAAGGGCTTATGGGGGTCTGTATTGACACTCATGAGTGATGGGGTAATTAAGGGCTTATGGGGGTCTGTATTGACACCCATGAGTGACAGGGTTAATTAAGGGCTTATGGGGGTCTGTATTGACACCCATGAGTGACAGGGTAAATTAAGGGCTTATGGGGGGTCTGTATTGACCCCCATGAGTTACAGGGTTAATTAAGGGCTTATGGGGGTCTGGATTGACCCCATGAGTGACAGGGTTAATTAAGGTTTATGGGGGTCTGTATTGACCCCCAGGAGTTATAGTGTTAATACTGCGCTTATGGGGATCTGTATTGACCCCCATGAGTTATAAAGTTAATTAAGAGCTTATGGGGGTCTGTATTGACCCCCATGAGTGACGTGGTTAATAAAGGGCTTATGGGGGTCTGTATTAACCCCCATGAGTTATAGGGCTAAATATTGGCCTATTTGGGTCTGTATTGACACTCTCGAGTGACCAGGTTAATTAAGGGCTTATTGGGGTCTGTATTGACCCCCATGAGTGACGGGGTTGATTAAGGGCTTATGGTGGTCTGTATTGCCCCCATGAGTGACAGGGTTAATTAAAAGCTTATGGGGGTCTGTATTGACCTCCATTAATGACGGGGTTAATTAAGGGCTTATGGGGGATCTGCATTGACCCCCATGAGTTATAGGGTTAATTTAGGGCTTATGGGGGTCTGTATTGACCCACATGAGTGACAGGGTTAATTAAGGTTTATGGGGGTCTGTATTGACCCCCAGGAGTTATAGGGTTAATTATTGTGCTTATGGGGATCTGTATTGACCCCCATGAGTTATAGGGTTAATCAAGAGCTTATGTGGGTCTGTATTGACCCCCATGAGTGACGGGGTTAATGAAGGACTTATGAGGGTCTGTATTGATCCCCATGAGTGACAGGGTTAATTAAGAGCTTATGGGGGTCTATATTGACCTCCATGAGTGACGGGGTTAATTAAGGGCTTATGGGGGGTCTGTATTGACCCCCATGAGTTACAGGATTAATTAAGGGCTTATGGGGGTCTGTATTGACCCCAATGAGTGACAAGGTGAATTAAGGTTTATGGGGGTCTTTATTGACTTCCAGGAGATATAGGGTTAATTATTGTGCTTATGGGGATCTGTATTGACCCCCAAGAGTTATAGGGTTAATTAAGAGCTGATGGGGGTCTGTATTGACCCCCATGAGTGACAGGGTTAATGAAGGACTTATGGGTGTCTGTATTAATCCCCATGAGTGACAGGGTTAATCAAGGTTTGTGGGGGTCTGTATTGACCCCCATGAGTTATAGGGTTAATTAAGGCCTCATGGGGGTCTGTATTGACCCCCATGAGGTATAGGGTTAATTATTGGCTTATAGGGTTCTGTATTGACACCCGTGAGTGACAGCATTAATTTAGGGCTTAGGGGGGTCTGTATTGACCCCCATGAGTGACAGGGTTAATTAAGGTTTATGGGGGTCTGTATTGAGTTACAGGGTTAATTAAGAGCTTATGGGGGTCTGTATTGACCCCCTTGAGTGATGGGGTTAATTAAGGGCTTATGGGGGTCTGTATTGACCCCCATGAGTTATAGGGTTAATTATGGGCTTATTGGGGTCTGTATTGACCCCCATCAGTAATGGGGTTAATTAAGGGCTTATGTGGGTCTTTATTGACCTCCATGAGTGACAGGGTTAATTAAGAGCTTATGGGGGTCTGTATTAACCCCCATGAGTGACAGGGTTAATTAAGGGTTTATGGGGGTCTGTATTGACCCCCATGAGTGACAGGGTTAATTATTGGCTTATGGGGATCTGTATTGACCCCCATGAGTTATAGGGTTAATTATTGTGCTTATGGGGCTCTGTATTGACTCCCATGAGTTATAGGGTTAATTGTTGGCTTATGGGGGTCTGTTTTGACAACCATGAGTTATGGGGTTAATTAAGTGCTTAAGGGGGTCTGTATTGACCCCCATAAGTTATGGGGTTAATTTTAGTTGTCTGGGGTTAATATTTTTTAGTGCGAGTCCTTTCAGGACCTTTACGGTCCTTTAAGAACCCAAGAGGCGTGAAATACATTTTTTAAAATGCAGCGGGGTCACGATCGGGGACCCCCGCTGCAAGGGGTTAATGTGGGGGGGCTGCGGGGGTCCCTATGGACCCCTGCAGCAAGGTGTTAATGTGGGGACACTTGGGGGGTCCCGATGGGGAACCCTGCATAGAAGGGGGTTAATTTTAGGTGCCGGGGGGTAGTTGGAGTACCCCCCACTGCAGGGCTTATTTGTGGGACTGCCACGGAGGTCCCGTTTAGGACCCCTGCACTAATTGATGAGGTGTGGGAGCCTGCGAGATCATCTAGTCGGCTGTCACTCCTAATGTACATTTTTGCAGTCTTGATATGGATGGCCCGGCTGCGTAGCTGACACGTTGCTCGCAGCAGGGCTAATTTAATATCGCGTAACTTTAAGAAATTTTGCAGTACGTAGGGTTTAAGTAGAAGCCTCTTATTTAAGAGGCTGGAATTTAATAAGGCTTAGAATCTCTAATGCAGAGACCTTTGTATAGTCAACCTTAGGATTATCATAAACCACTACCCCATATCCCAATAATATGGACACAGATTGCGTAATAAGGCCACAGCTCATTTATTAATGTTAACCTTAACATTAGGTTATAACTGACAAAAAGAACCAGTGGTGCTTGCCCTCTCCAAACCATTAGTTGGGTACCTCAAAGGGGACCCCGTGCCCCATGAGGACTACTCTCCATCTCCATACCATATGCTATATATATCCAATTATAAGGGCAAGCACCCCCGTCACCAGCGCATTAACCACACACATGCGCTCTGCCACCATCCAAACAAGCTATGGCCCTAGCAATCCCCACCTTTAAAGCAAAAGTACAGCCCGAAACCAAAGTCATTGAGGTGAATCCCACCCTTTTAAAAAAAGTAATCCTGGGACTCCTGTCCCTCTAAATCCGTGTCTGATGGAAATCCCCCCAACCTTCTAACAAAAGTGGTCATAGACTTTTTCTTCCTGGACTTATCCAGTGTTCCAACATAATTAAAATCCCTCCTCCTAATCCTTACCATTTCCCTTACTTACATAAAACCCCAAATCGTTCCCACCCCCATGAATCACTAATATTTTTTGGGAGTTAAAAATTCAGGCAAATTGTATAGCATTTAATACAATTTGCTCCCACTTTAAACCTCTAACCCCAATTCACCGTAATTCCAATTTTTTGGACAAAAGTCCCAGCTGCATCCCATCTACTTCTAACGCTGCAGCCCTTCTGGCTTAGTAAACGTAAGAATGTTCCAAGATCCAAACCAGTAAAGCGGGGGAGTGGGGGGGGGGGGTTCAAAATAAAAAACAGCATTACAGTATAAATCTAGATGAGTCCCAGCTCTCAATCTTTTTAACCCACTTATCAACCAGCCCTAGTCTTGCTGATTCCGTTGCTGCCCCTGTTCTAAAGGAATGCGTCCCATACTCTTCAGACCGTAAACCCACTTTCCTAAGGGCCAACTTAAATAGAGTCTTAAGCTGATAAATATACAGGGTTGTACCATTAGCATGCACTAGCAGGGAACCCTCCATCTTAGGCCTGACCCCCATGTAATCATTTCAGTTATAGTGGTTAAGGAAAATTTAAACCTCTTTACAAAACTGATCAGTTTTTGATAAGGACGTTTCCAAATTTTCCACATCACTATGTTGAATCCCCCCCATGGTAGACTTGTTTTTACTAACTAATTTGGAGACGCTGAAAGCTCCAAAGAAAGAAAGGGAAAAGGCAGCCCTGAATAATCGGATAAACATAATACGGGTAGGGTCAACAACTTTTGCAACACGCCAAATCATATAGGCCTTCTCTTATTCTTAATGGACTAACTTTTCTTTAATCCCCGTTTTGCTTGCTTCACTACAAATTGTTTGGTGACATCCTGTTTCCCTTCCCATTTAAACAAAAATGCTAATGCAGCCATGTACCTGTCAATCCAACACAAAAAAACACAATAGCCTCAAAGTTGGAGACTTTGGCCACTGACAGCTCTTTAACCACGGAGTTCTTGAAGTTTCTTCAATCATGCCAAACTTTCTCATAGGCCACCCAGGTCCCCTTTGAGGTACCCACAAAGATTTTGAGAACAGGGTTCTTGAACCCACTTCCATGCTAGGTCCGGACATGGAATTCCCAAAACACTGGCCTGTGGGACCAGCTCTTGAAATCTCTGCCACTGGAATTGAGACAGAGCATCCACAATTACATTTTGACAACCTGGAATATGTACTGCTTTACATAAAATATTCTTCTTTAAACATTGTAGCACAAACTACCCCGGTAAACTAACTACTCGCAATAAATGAGCTGTTAAGTTGTTAAAAGCCATGACTACACCCAAATTGTCCCAATGAAAGACCACGTGCTGATCCCTCAACGTATCACCCCATATGACCAGAGACACCATGATAGGAAAAAGTTCTAATAGGGCCTAATTCCTCACCAAACCCTGCACCTTCCATGATGCCAGCCATACAGCTGCCCACCACTGGCCCCTGAAATATGCCCCAAAGCCCGAACTACCCACTGCATCTGTATACAAATCCAGATCCTTATTTGATGCCCTTTGTGCCATAAATAATGATTTACCATTGAGCTGTTCCAATAAGGACTCCCATACTGTCCTTCCTCAATGTGGCCATTATTCTAACATATTGGTGAGGTGAATTTATACCTTCAGTTGCCATTGACTTCTGCCTTGAAAAAAATATCCCCATTGGGATAATCCTGCTGGCAAAGTTCAACTTTCCCAACAATGACTGTAGTTCACGCTGCTTGATCTTTTTTCGAACAATTGTGTTCAATATGTTTCCCATAAGTCTTTCAAATGATCGCCCAGCAAACAGCATTGAAATGTTTTTGAATCGATCATGATTCCTAAAAAAGAGAGGTACATCGTTAGACCTTCCATTTTGTTATGGGTTATAGGGATGCCAAAATTGTCCGCTACCTCTGAAAATACTGCCATTAGATCATCACAAACTGTAGTTTCGTACGGGCAAACAAATAGAAAATCTTCCAATAGAGCACTAGCGACTTATGCCCTGATTTCTGTTCCACCACCCATTGCACGAAGGAACTGAAGGTTTCAAAGAAGGGGTACAATATTGAACATTCCATAGAAAGGCATAAGTCCACAAAATAACTCCTGTCAAACCAACAGCCTAACAAGTGCTGGCACATTGGGTGCACCGACAGCAACCTGTATTCTGCCTCAATGTCAACCTTTGCTAGAATAGCCCACGCCCTGACGCCTTTTTTTGGGCACTATACCTAGTGGTGAAATTCACAAGTCATCTGTTGGCAAAGTTGCAATGGGCCCTCTATACTACCTAGATCCACTTTCCTTTTTAAAATTAATTACCAGAACACCGCTGTGGTGAAGAACTAGTACTAGGTATAACAAAACCGGGACTAAAACCACAGACTATCAATTAAAAATTGGTGTCGATGACATTAGCAGATGCTCTAATTTTCTTAAAACACAGAAAGACTGGCCTCATTCAGAACACTCATGCTTAAATCTGCATGATGCCCCCCATTTACACACACTTTTTTTTTTATAGAGAAAGCAGTGTCCTTTCCTACCTTCACTGTGAGCAGTATCCTTTCCTAGCTGGCAGTGAGTAGGACCCCCGAAAGGAACCTCCTGTCCTGAGGGGTGTGACAATTTTCATCCAGTTGCCTACATCCCTGTCATCCCACCTCATATAATCTGTTACTGCCATCCTCTGCCTGAAGTCAAGGTAGCAACACAACGCTGAGCATTGATCCAGGAATTTTCCCCCTATAATGCTGGCTATCAAAACATAAGCCTGAAGCCAATTTGCAAATATTTTGTGGATTGTCCTATAACGCCACTTTCTCCGCCTCCTCTTTCTTAGTCTTGTCTTTCTTTTCCTTCACCTCAAAATGAATGACTCTGCTTTCCTGCCTGATGTTAAGCCTCCGATCTAGCCATCTGTCCTCACTACGACATGATTCCTCCCTACTTTTCCCTTGATCTATTTCTGCGTGTCCTTCTCATGGATTCTTCCCTTTTTAGTGATACACCCGCTCTGACCTTCTGATTCCACTGTTGGGGATGCTCTGACCCTAGGCCTGATTCGTTTGCCTGACTCCCTATGCCTTTTTCTATTGCTGTCCTTGTGTAGTACCTGGGTCACATCTTCTGTTTCAACGTGCTGTCTAGCCAGCCCGATGACCCTCGTATTACTGTCACATGGTGTGAGCATGCCAGCCTGCTGACGTTCCCTCCTCCGGGTCATCAGACAATGCCTTCTTGTGATATTTGACAGCTTTCACTGCTTTTGAATAACAAGAATGACAGTGGCCCTTGTGTAAATGGCGTTGCCTGTGCTCCCACAACTGTGTCCCCAAGTAATGCATCTGAACTCCTATCCTGAGGCTGCTGTCCTGCCTGATGTACTGGCTTCAATATCATGATTGCTGCAGCATGCTTTCTTCTTTTCTTTGACCCAGTTCCATCACTCTGCATTGTGAGACAATCCGTAACTTGTTCTGCAACTGCTGGCCTCTTTTTTCCCCACCCAGCCTTCTCTGCTCCTGAGTCTGATGTCTCCTGTGTGGCCCTCTCTACAATATTAACTCCATCCAGGCCTGTATCAACATGCTTGTTCCCCACCACCACGTCCTCTTTTCTCCCTCCATTAGCCTCTCTATGTCCTAGGCCATAACTGAGGGCTTATTAGACCTTTGCTTGCCCTTTCTGTTGTTGTCCTCTATTGTAGACCCTGGTATTCCCCCTACCCATCACCCCTGTGACTCAGACCTAAAAATAGCAGCAGGAAGCGTCTCCTCACACAAATTGTGTGAGGATGGTATATGAAAGATGGTATCTGTAATGATACATCCTAGTGACTTGCCTTGTATATGGATGGACAAGAATGTGAGATAAAACTTGGGAAAAGGTGCCTATGTAATAAACATAATTATTATTTCCTTTATTTGTAACTCGCCAACATATTCCATTGCATTATACAAGCCAACACAATAATAATACAAAACCTAATAAAAGTAAGTCCAAAATAGGACCACTTTAGAGGCACTGTTTTGTGAAGTTACACGCTACCAACATTAGCAGCTATTTCAGCCATTTGGGGGGGGGGGGGTCTAAATATTTAAAGACTTTGGTTATGAGTAAAGAAATCAATTTTATGTTTGTTACATTACTTTTTGAGAGTTGGATCATGAGCATGTATCTTTTATCTATTATTGAAGTCAGAGGGCTTTTGTTATGTAATTGGATCTGAATGAAACGGACAATGTGTGAATAAGTGATAAATGCCCATGTTACACCAGTGGGGACCACTCCCAGCTCTCATAGCTCTTTTGGCCCACCTCTTCCTTGCACATCTCACTTTCGAGTCTGTACTGGGAGGGTGTATCTCAGGGTGGCTTTCACCAGGGCTACATTTGCAGCTTTTTGGCCCCTATCTACCAAGCAGTTACCTTGTCCATGTCCAAGGTAAGGCCTTTTTCAATAACATGCTGCTTTCAACAAGCCCCACAGGGCAGGTCCTGGCCTGTATTTAATGTCCATGAAGGTATTTACATTACTGGTGGGCCACGGTTCCATCACTTGCTGCAAGGTACCTACACCAATCCTTTTCGGCTTTCACCAAGCTCTGCTCACTACTTTCGGCCCCTAACTACTAAGCAGCATCCTTGTCCATGACCAAGGTAACACCTTTTTCCCATTACCATGCAGCTTTCATCAAGCCCTCATTGTCGATTTTGGCCCATATCTAACTAAGCAGCGCTCTTGTTCATGTCCAAAGGCACTCCTCTTTTCATCAATATATGGCTTTCAACAAGCCCTCATTGCAGACCCTGGCCCATAGCCACTAAACAGCGCCCAAGGACACACCTTTAAGCCTTTAATCTACTAATCAGTGTCCTTGTCAATGTCCAAGGTAACGCCTTCTTTTAATACCAGGCAACTTTCAACAAGCCCCCATTGCTGATTTTGGCCCATATCTACCAAGCATGTCCAAGAACAAATTCCCTTTTCATCACTGTATGGCTTTTCAACAAGCCCTCATGGCAGATCCTGGCCCGTAGCTATTAAGCAGACCCTTCCCCATGTTCAAGGACATGCTTTTAAGCCCTTCATTGCAATTTTTTTTCTTCCCAGATTTACTTAGTAGCACCCTTCTCTGGATCTCCCTAGCCCTCTAAGCAGGCTAAAATGGGATCAATTAGCCCCCTCCAACCGACTGCTACCAATTTAGTGAAGGATCTGACCAAACGTTTTTCAGCTTTCAAAAAGCCCCCCCCCCCCCCTTTACAAATTTGGCTCATAGCTGATAAACCAAGCCCTCCATTCAGATTGTGATGCAACTAAGTAGCATCTTTGCCCATTCACAGATTGTGGCCCATATCCATGTACATGAAGGTATTTACATTTATGAAGAGCCATGGTTCCTAAACCCCTTGCCACAAGAGAGGGACCCGACCACGACAGAATGGTTCCATATGGAATCTAGTGTAATGTAATTAGTAATGGCCCACCCCTTCCTGATCACAAACTACTTGCATTAGGAAATGCAAGCATTGCGCACCAGAAATGCATATACCCCTCTCAAACCCACAAACAATGTATCATGAATGCATCTACGGTACAACAGAGGCATCCAAATGTTTTTTTTTTTCAATTAAAAACAGGCTTCATGAATTTTCCCTGCTTAGTCAGACTCAGAGTCAGTCATCTTCTTAGAATCTTAGTCAGACTCAGAGTTTTCAGACATCTTTATTTTTATTCATTTTACGGTGGGTCCTTTAATGCAGAAGACTGAACTCTGTTTAAAGTGGTTACAGCAACTAAGGTAGAGTATATCCCTAGAATTTTGATAACTAACCAACTCTTTTCACTTTTGTTTGTTTTCTTCTCAATTTATACTGACATTTTTAGAAAAGTCTGCGTCTCAGAGCTGATTTCACATCTTTATTTTTCAAGCTATAAATCAGTGGATTTAGTAAAGGAACAGCAGCTGTGTTAAACAGAGAGAAAAGTTTATTGGAGTCCAAACTATACTTTGCAGATGGTCTAATATATTGGAGGTTGAGAGTCACATAGAGAAGGATGACGACTGTAAGGTGCGAAGAACATGTGTAGAATGCTTTACGTCTCCCACTACTGGATCGGATCTTCAGGATGGTGATAATGATGAAAATATAAGAGATGGAGGTGAGAATGAAAGGTGTTAGTACTGTGATGAACAGTCCTTCTGTGAAGATCAATATCTCCAACACAGAGGTGTCACTGCAAGATAGTTTCATTAGAGGCACAATATCACAGAAGAAATGATTAATCACATTGGATCTAAAACAGGAGAAGCGTACCAATATGGCAAGATAAGGTATGCATTCTACAAAACTAAACAACCAACACAAAATTGCCAGTAGAGCACAAACAGGATGATTCATGACCATGTGATAATACAATGGTTTACAGATGGCCACATATCGGTCATAACTCATTGCAGTCAGGATCAAGAGTTCACAAACCGCTAGTGATGCACACATGTAAAATTGTGCAATACAGGCATGGTAAGAAACTGTGTTGTCTCCTGATATGAAAGTGGTCAGAATCTTATGTAGTGTGACGGTGGTATAAAATATGTCCAGTATGGATAAGTTGCCCAAGAAGAAGTACATGGGAGTGTGCAGTTGTGGATCCAGGTAGACAAGCTGAGCAATTATCAAGTTACCGCCAAAAGTGATGAAATAAAGGAGTAGAACCAAACAGAAAATTGGAGCCTGAAGCTTCTGGGAATTTGAGATCCCCTTTATTATGAAATATGAAACCATGGTCTGATTCACTTGATGCATATTTGTTGATGTAGCACATTCCTTAAGAAAACAAAATTAAGTATTGCTGAGTTTTATTTAACATTATATAGCAGAAAAATAGAACTCGATTTACAGACCTAATACGTTCATCAAAATACAATTAGGTAACACTAAGCTATTGAAATACAAGTTAGCTACAGTCTCTCTCAATCCCTTAATATTCAAATATGAAGGGTCATGTATTAAACACCACCTCATCTAGCAGAAGGAATCAAAAGCGCCCTACTACTCAACTGGATGAAATCAAATGTTACTTAGGTAGAGTGGTTTACTTGGTTTTGCACAAATGATTGGTTTTAATATGATCTTAAAAGCTTCAAGACATGATAGTTCCATCTAACAGACTAAAGGATAGTCTTATGCATAGCCAGGCATTCTTGAATTTCATTCTGTGTTTATCCTTACTACAGGGCTCAATGCCAGGAGTGAACACTAATTAGGAATTCAGAGTGAATACAAATGAAAACGTCTGATAGAGTAGAGGATTGGTCTACACTCGGTTTATATAACAATATAACAACTTTTTGCCTGAAGCCAGGTAGAAAAAACTTCTAAGTGGCTCTGTACTAATAAGAACAAAACTGTTCTATGAAACAAAGATACTTGTAACTCTGCAGTAATAAAAGTAGTCTAACTGTGGTATTGGTTGATCTTGATATTTGTAACTCAGCACTATAAAAAATATAATTATTTACCAGGAGTGAATATTAAATATAAATTCAGAGTGGATACAAATGATAAACTGATACTAAAGTAGATTACTGATAGTAAAGGCAGATGTTTGGTCCACATTTGGTCTTAAGTGAAAACATAAATATCACTGAAGATAACCTTTGGCACATACCTCTAAGAAATGAGCACGTGGTCATAAAATATAAGATGGATTAGCTATACCTCCACCTTAGTAATTGGTACCATACCTATGTGAGTACAATGTGCTCCAGATAGGGATTAGTACATATCTTTATGAAAGATCATTTATTCTAGTATCTCTCAACAATATAGGAATTATACAAAATAAATATAAGGGTATACTTACCATTCATACAATACCAACCATATTATAATACTTAGTACTTTTGTCAAATTTTTCTCATTATATTAACTCCATGAAGAAATCTAATTGCAGTTTTATAAATATTCTTTACATAGCCGAATCACAATCAGTAAGAATATATACTGATACATATTTTTTTTTTTTTTGACAGTGAGGATTCACAATCAATTTTAGTTGAGACCATATTAACCTATATAGCCTTGTGATTTATAACAAAGGGTGACTGTTCTTTTTTTAATGGTTTTTAATCTGGATTTAATTTTGTCATGGTCCATAATGTACTGTAAACAAAGATTTTTTAATTAGTTTTTTAGAAAGTTTTCACTAATCTGTATATAGGAAACCTACAGAAAGCTGTAGCTGCTTTCACGGCTCCAGTTTACATCCCCTCCACACTAAACAAGCCATCACCCATAACCAAGCCATTAGATACCACCAAATTCTGAGGACTGTGACAAATAGTTAATAACACTGAATCTTGTAGGTAGAAGGGTTACAAGCCCTGTGTTTTTACACAGAAAATATCCCCTGCCATTATAACACCCTGTGAACACAAAAATAAATAAATAAATAAATCACTTCACGTACACCATTACACATACCAGAATATTTAAAGATTTACTGCCACTACTAACGAGGAAGAAGAATAAAAACATATATTTCCCAAGACACAGAAAGACTGGCCTCATTCAGAACACTCATGCTTAAATCTGCATGATGCCCCCCATTTACACACACTTTTTTTTTTATAGAGAAAGCAGTGTCCTTTCCTACCTTCACTGTGAGCAGTATCCTTTCCTAGCTGGCAGTGAGTAGGACCCCCGAAAGGAACCTCCTGTCCTGAGGGGTGTGACAATTTTCATCCAAAACCTAATAAAAGCAAGTCCAAAATAGGACCACTTTAGAGGCACTGTTTTGTGAAGCAACACGCTACCAACATTAGCAGCTATTTTTTTTTATTTGGGGGGGGGGGGGGGGGGTCTGAATATTTGAAGACTTTGTTTATGAGTAAAGAAATCCATTTTATGTTTGTTACATTAATTTTTGAGAGTTGGATCATGATCATGTATCTTTTATCTATTATTGAAGTCAGAGGGCTTTTGTTATGTAATTGGATCTGAATGAAACGGACAATGTGTGAATAAGTGATAAATGCCCATGTTACACCAGTGGGGACCACTCCCAGCTCTCATAGCTCTTTTGGCCCACCTCTTCCTTGCACATCTCACTTTCGAGTCTGTACTGGGAGGGTGTATCTCAGGGTGGCTTTCACCAGGGCTACATTTGCAGCTTTTTGGCCCCTATCTACCAAGCAGTTACCTTGCCCATGTCCAAGGTAAGGCCTTTTTCAATAACATGCTGCTTTCAACAAGCCCCACAGGGCAGGTCCTGGCCTGTATTTAATGTCCATGAAGGTATTTACATTACTGGTGGGCCACGGTTCCATCACTTGCTGCAAGGTACCTACACCAATCCTTTTCGGCTTTCACCAAGCTCTGCTCACAACTTTCGGCCCCTAACTACTAAGCAGCATCCTTGTCCATGACCAAGGTAACACCTTTTTCCCATTACCATGCAGCTTTCATCAAGCCCTCATTGTCGATTTTGGCCCATATCTAACTAAGCAGCGCTCTTGTTCATGTCCAAAGGCACTCCTCTTTTCATCAATATATGGCTTTCAACAAGCCCTCATTGCAGACCCTGGCCCATAGCCACTAAACAGCGCCCAAGGACACACCTTTAAGCCTTTAATCTACTAATCAGTGTCCTTGTCAATGTCCAAGGTAACGCCTTCTTTTAATACCAGGCAACTTTCAACAAGCCCCCATTGCTGATTTTGGCCCATATCTACCAAGCATGTCCAAGAACAAATTCCCTTTTCATCACTGTATGGCTTTTCAACAAGCCCTCATGGCAGATCCTGGCCCGTAGCTATTAAGCAGACCCTTCCCCATGTTCAAGGACATGCTTTTAAGCCCTTCATTGCAATTTTTTTTTCTCCCAGATTTACTTAGTAGCACCCTTCTCTGGATCTCCCTAGCCCTCTAAGCAGGCTAAAATGGGATCAATTAGCCCCCTCCAACCGACTGCTACCAATTTAGTGAAGGATCTGACCAAACGTTTTTCAGCTTTCAAAAAGCCCCCCCCCCCCTTTACAAATTTGGCTCATAGCTGATAAACCAAGCCCTCCATTCAGATTGTGATGCAACTAAGTAGCATCTTTGCACATTCACAGATTGTGGACCATATCCATGTACATGAAGGTATTTACATTTATGAAGAGCCATGGTTCCTAAACCCCTTGCCACAAGAGAGGGACCCGACCACGACAGAATGGTTCCATATGGAATCTAGTGTAATGTAATTAGTAATGGCCCACCCCTTCCTGATCACAAACTACTTGCATTAGGAAATGCAAGCATTGCGCACCAGAAATGCATATACCCCTCTCAAACCCACAAACAATGTATCATGAATGCATCTACGGTACAACAGAGGCATCCAAATGTTTTTTTTTTTCAATTAAAAACAGGCTTCATGAATTTTCCCTGCTTAGTCAGACTCAGAGTAAGTCATCTTCTTAGAATCTTAGTCAGACTCAGAGTTTTCAGACATCTTTATTTTTATTCATTTTACGGTGGGTCCTTTAATGCAGAAGACTGAACTCTGTTTAAAGTGGTTACAGCAACTAAGGTAGAGTATATCCCTAGAATTTTGATAACTAACCAACTCTTTTCACTTTTGTTTGTTTTCTTCTCAATTTATACTGACATTTTTAGAAAAGTCTGCGTCTCAGAGCTGATTTCACATCTTTATTTTTCAAGCTATAAATCAGTGGATTTAGTAAAGGAACAGCAGCTGTGTTAAACAGAGAGAAAAGTTTATTGGAGTCCAAACTATACTTTGCAGATGGTCTAATATATTGGAGGTTGAGAGTCACATAGAGAAGGATGACGACTGTAAGGTGCGAAGAACATGTGTAGAATGCTTTACGTCTCCCACTACTGGATCGGATCTTCAGGATGGTGATAATGATGAAAATATAAGAGATGGAGGTGAGAATGAAAGGTGTTAGTACTGTGATGAACAGTCCTTCTGTGAAGATCAATATCTCCAACACAGAGGTGTCACTGCAAGATAGTTTCATTAGAGGCACAATATCACAGAAGAAATGATTAATCACATTGGATCTAAAACAGGAGAAGCGTACCAGTATGGCAAGATAAGGTATGCATTCTACAAAACTAAACACCCAACACAAAATTGCCAGTACAGCACAAACAGGATGATTCATGACCATGTGATAATACAATGGTTTACAGATGGCCACATATCGGTCATAACTCATTGCAGTCAGAATCAAGAGTTCACAAACCGCTAGTGATGCACACATGTAAAATTGTGCAATACAGGCATGGTAAGAAACTGTGTTGTCTCGTGATATGAACGTAGTCAGAATCTTATGTAGTGTGACGGTGGTATAAAATATGTCCAGTATGGATAAGTTGCCCAAGAAGAAGTACATGGGAGTGTGCAGTTGTGGATCCAGGTAGACAAGCTGAGCAATTATCAAGTTACCGCCAAAAGTGATGAAATAAAGGAGTAGAACCAAACAGAAAATTGGAGCCTGAAGCTTCTGGGAATTTGAGATCCCTTTTATTATGAAATATGAAACCATGGTCTGATTCACTTGATGCATATTTGTTGATGCAGCACATTCCTTAAGAAACAAAATTAAGTATTGCTGAGTTTTATTTAACATTATATAGCAGAAAAATAGAACTCGATTTACAGACCTAATACGTTCATCAAAATACAATTAGGTAACACTAAGCTATTGAAATACAAGTTAGCTACAGTCTCTCTCAATCCCTTAATATTCAAATATGAAGGGTCATGTATTAAACACCACCTCATCTAGCAGAAGGAATCAAAAGCGCCCTACTACTCAACTGGATGAAATCAAATGTTACTTAGGTAGAGTGGTTTACTTGGTTTTGCACAAATGATTGGTTTTAATATGATCTTAAAAGCTTCAAGACATGATAGTTCCATCTAACAGACTAAAGGATAGTCTTATGCATAGCCAGGCATTCTTGAATTTCATTCTGTGTTTATCCTTACTACAGGGCTCAATGCCAGGAGTGAACACTAATTAGGAATTCAGAGTGAATACAAATGAAAACGTCTGATAGAGTAGAGGATTGGTCTACACTCGGTTTATATAACAATATAACAACTTTTTGCCTGAAGCCAGGTAGAAAAAACTTCTAAGTGGCTCTGTACTAATAAGAAGAAAACTGTTCTATGAAACAAAGATACTTGTAACTCTGCAGTAATAAAAGTAGTCTAACTGTGGTATTGGTTGATCTTGATATTTGTAACTCAGCACTATAAAAAATATAATTATTTACCAGGAGTGAATATTAAATATAAATTCAGAGTGGATACAAATGATAAACTGATAGTAAAGTAGATTACTGATAGTAAAGGCAGATGTTTGGTCCACATTTGGTCTTAAGTGAAAACATAAATATCACTGAAGATAACCTTTGGCACATACCTCTAAGAAATGAGCACGTGGTCATAAAATATAAGATGGATTAGCTATACCTCCACCTTAGTAATTGGTACCATACCTATGTGAGTACAATGTGCTCCAGATAGGGATTAGTACATATCTTTATGAAAGATCATTTATTCTAGTATCTCTCAACAATATAGGAATTATACAAAATAAATATAAGGGTATACTTACCATTCATATAATACCAACCATATTATAATACTTAGTACTTTTGTCAAATTTTTCTCATTATATTAACTCCATGAAGAAATCTAATTGCAGTTTTATAAATATTCTTTACATAGCCGAATCACAATCAGTAAGAATATATACTGATACATATTTTTTTTTTTTTTGACAGTGAGGATTCACAATCAATTTTAGTTGAGACCATATTAACCTATATAGCCTTGTGATTTATAACAAAGGGTGACTGTTCTTTTTTTAATGGTTTTTAATCTGGATTTAATTTTGTCATGGTCCATAATGTACTGTAAACAAAGATTTTTTAATTTGTTTTTTAGAAAGTTTTCACTAATCTGTATATAGGAAACCTACAGAAAGCTGTAGCTGCTTTCACGGCTCCAGTTTACATCCCCTCCACACTAAACAAGCCATCACCCATAACCAAGTCATTAGATACCACCAAATTCTGAGGACTGTGACAAATAGTTAATAACACTGAATCTTGTAGGTAGAAGGGTTACAAGCCCTGTGTTTTTACACAGAAAATATCCCCTGCCATTATAACACCCTGTGAACACAAAAATAAATAAATAAATAAATCACTTCACGTACACCATTACACATACCAGAATATTTAAAGATTTACTGCCACTACTAACGAGGAAGAAGAATAAAAAAATATATTTCCCAAGCCACACATTCTTGCATTTAGACAGCCACCAAACCTGAAACTAACATTAGTTATCAGAAGATTGATCCATGAACAGTCTAACAGAGAAAATGGTACAAACTTTGTAACTCTTTGCAAACAATGGGCCATGATCTATTGCCCGATTCATACATTTATACACGCTTAAAACCACTCTGAAAATTGCCACATACTCTATTAGCAACTCGCAATACCGCCCACAATCACTATGGGCCAGTCAAAGCCACAAAACCAGCCTTAGAACTCCATTGGTTTTAGCACAACTCAAATATTACAAGCTCTAAATAATTAAAGTTAAACAAAATCAATATTCTATTAGACCCGTAGCTCTAGATCGCATATAAAGTCTAACCCACAACAACAAAAAAATGTATTACGTTTCTGTCAAAATATTTTGTGTACTAAGTGCTAAGGGCTAAGAGTCGCAAGGGCTTTTTCAAACACACATGTAACAGCAATTAAACACACAATACTGTACTTTACAAGCATGTAAAGGCATGGAAAGACATTAGAATTAATTGCAAAAAAAATGTAAACGCACAAATATGCAATAAAAAATATTATATTTTGAATGTTATTTCTGACTAATATTGATTCAGGGACTCAGGGGGTTAATATACAGTATATCATGAAATCCACACGGTCTAAAACAGATAATCTGATCATTTTATAGAGTGCTTATGATGCTTGATTGTGAGCCCAATTGGCAAATACTACTTATTGGCACAAATTAATTCTTAGCCTCGGACTGCAGATTACATGCAACTTCCATGTTTTACTGATGTCATAATGATGGACTAATTTACTATTGGCTGTGTCTAAGAGGTAAATGAGGGTTTGCTTAAATATTTTCAGAACATTGCAAAAATATATGATACATTGAGTGTCTGATTAGCTTTTGTGCAAAAGAAATGTGAACAAGTATCCTATCACAATAATCACAGCCAAAGACAGAAGATAATAGAACATAGAGGAGATAGTCTGAAATGTTATATTATTCAATTGTGATCAGTTTTAGCATTCAAAGTATTGTTTTATATATATATATATATATATATATATATATATATATATATATATATATATATATATTCACATACTTCTTGCACTGGATAATATCATAGTTGATATAATTGAGGAAAATAGGGGACTAGGATCCTAACTGTCAACAAATCATTCTAATTGTCCCCTCTTACCTTTTGTTGTCATACCGTAATTCAGAGAAAATCATTTTTAAATACCATCATATACCGTAAGTCTTACAGTATGTCATTACAGGCACTGAAAGCCATTCGTTTTTATAGATTTGCTGAGCTGATTATGTGTCTCTAGGGCTGATGAATTTACAGAGGTCTGAATAATATTTTTTTTTTAGTTTGAGCTTATCCCTAAAGGTAATGAAAACTCCAATCCTAGTCATATGTTCAACTATTATGATATTAACCATGTTGATTCTGAGCATTTGTGTACTTTCACAAATAATTATATTTGATAGATAAATTAACAGAGTTAAACAATATAGGAGGCAAGTATTTTTAAAACATATAGCACACAATTTGCAAACAAAATTATTCTACACCGATTTTTAGTAGCTGAATACATTTCATGGACAGGATGGATCAAACTATTACTCTGAACTCGCTTCGTCAACGTGTGTGTACTGCCAAGGAGACTTTCCTCTTTCATATGTAAACATTCAATACTTATGTTCCTTTAGTCATTGGCAACGGGAAATGTTCAGACTTTTTTTAATCTTTATCCATTGCATGGGTGGATCATATCCATGAATTAATTGGATTAAGTACAATGAGTAGAATATATAGCCAGTTTATGTTAATTTGCTATTGTAACTGAATGTAAGTACATGTGTAAATACATATTCTTTATTATTACTGTAGATACTCGAGTCCACACTAGTTTTTTATTTTCCCATTTTAACCAACAATCGGAGGATTGCTATATACAGCTTTTCAAAATTCTGGTAAACTGGTTCCCTGCAGTTTTTATTGTTGAATGAAGTTTATAGTCTTCCCACTGATGCAGGAAGAAAGGGCTCCACTCTGTCATGTCTTTATTAGAGTGCATCCTTCTGCTGCAGCCACTGCACCGAGTGCTGCATTTACCACAGGCTGCGGCCATTGTGTTGTGAGTCCTGCAGGGGCGGGAGCAGGTGGGAATGGGAGTAGAGGTCTCTCAAGCATACAGTACATATTATATATGTATATGAGCGGGATATTAACCATAATATTCTGTTGTATTTACTTGTTATATTGAATATTAAAGCATTTATGCACCTTTTGGGGTGCTTTTGGAACAGGATTTCACACATATTTTTTCTGCAATTCGGTAAATTTTAACCTTTGCGTTATATTCGCACACTTTTTACCCATTCACCTACCAGATTTGTAACCCTTGTGGAATATTTGTATGGTGCTATATTCAAGTATCTATGGTGCTATTAATATTTTATTAGATTTTTTTTGAGGTAGCAGCAAATTCTGGACCATTAGGGTACCCTCAACATTGGGTATAATTATTTACAAGAGGAATACACTTACAACGAAGTTGGCTGTCCTTTAGTGTTTCTCCCATCTAGACATGCCTAATTAAAAGGGAACCCCTCTCTGATCTAGCTACCACAAAGCCTCAACATAGTTTGCTGCATCACTACCCAGTCTCAAACCCGCTGTGGCTCCCAGAACTACAGTCTGCAAAACAAGCTTGATACCAGCTTCTGCCCTGTCTCACACCTCAGTCTATCAGCCCCATTAAATTTGAAGCCCGTAGTGGCATTGGCAAGGCTGCAAAGGCTGCAGGCTTAAAATTAGGCTGTGTTACAGAGCTATTAAATTAGACCATGGTGTGAGCTGTAAAGGGGCCGGACGAGCCTCGACTGGCCGTCATTAACCAATTGGGGTATAACATAGTGCGACACAAAACCGTAAATCATTGACTGTGCTGTAGCTGAGCAAGTGAACACTCAGGTCTAGGCGTCGGTGGGTTTGTGATCATTGGAGAGAGAGAGAGAGAGAGAGAGAGAGAGAAGGAGCATTGTAAGTTTTTGATATTTTGACCCCTAAGATAATATAACCCATAATTTACAACACACATAATTACTGATATCCCATAAATCCCACACTTAATTAATACGTACAGATAGCTATACTTAGCGGTAGGCCACAGCACATCTATACCCCAGCCCCCATTCCCCCATCTACACCGCTCCAAACCCCCAAACAATTACTATACACATAATACTACATTGTGATGTTGTCTGATGCCCTTCCTGGGATCAACCCCTTCTAATCAAGGTTTATCAAGTAGGTAAGATCTCATTAAAGAGGTCATATATTTAGTAACAATTTTAACATCCACATTCACTAGAAAATAGGTTTGACATTTTTAACATTGAGTGGGTTAAAAAAAATAAGAGGAAAATAGACTGCTAAGATGTGGGTATAGTGCATCTGACTATTTCTAATAACAAAGTACATTCAACCCATTTGGCCCAGGGGACTTACCTGGTTTCAGATTAGTAATTATGCAATTACTTCTAGCCAGATAGGGGTATTTAAGTGTGTATCTGAAGTTCTGACAATTTCAGTAATATACATGCCTGTAAAAATGTGCGGAACTCGATTAGGTCAGGTTTTTTTCACCTTCCTCACATAAAGCTTGTTACCAAGGTTTGTGTGGTATGGCGTTTATAATATTTTTGGATTTTTTTAAAACACTTTGAACTTAACTACTTAGCGACTTATTTGGTTTATTTCCCCTATCATAACAATTCTCTGCAGCCAAGGTTTGGAAAAGTCTACCTGAGTTTGGAGGAAATGCATGGTTAGAGATTATGACTCCTATGAGAGCATCATCCCAGTTCTTTCAAGAGAGGCAGAAGTGGTACTTCAGCACCCCCAAAAAGTACTATTATGCTTTCAATGATAGCTACTGCAAGTGGGGGGAGTTGTGTATTTCAAATTATGTTTTCCAATTATTTAGCCCGCCATCCAGCCTTCAAATGTTTTTAAAAAAAGCTAGAACCGCTACCTCTGCAAACCTTCACCAGTGCAAGAGGAGAACCTCCGTCCATAGCTAAACAGGTACAGGTAAGTTCCGGGAAAGACTGGCTTTGTAAATCTTTGTGGTTCTTCTGTAGGGGCAGTATCCTCTTCTATCGTCCTCATGTTATCCAGAAGAGCGTCTCCTTTGGCTCTAGTACCAGAAAAGGAACAGGACCAGCAAGGTCAATTTCATATGATTCACCACTTGTCCTATCCGAAAGGAAAGTCTATAAATGACAACATTGACAAAAAGCTTACAGCGGCCTCTTATGCTTCTTTTGTTACTATGGTCAAGCAAGCAGGTTAAAGGGCTTTTATGTGGCAATGTCTCTTCCTATGAAGTGTTCCATTTCTTGCTCTTATTTTAAAGCATTCAACTTCTTTCTGAAATGAGCAGTCTCTGGAGATTCCAATCTTATTCACTACCTGGGTGATTTCTTGTTTGTAGACACCTCTGAAAGACTGCAGCAAATATTTAAAACAGTGGCTGCATCATGGGGTGTCCATTTATCAGCTGATAAATTGGAGGCTCCTATTTGCTGTTTGCAATTCCTGGGAATTATCATTGATTCCAATAATTATGGAATGTAGACTTCCAGAGGTTAAAGTGTGTACTAGCGACTTGCCCATCAAAAATGTCAGGGCAATAAAACTTTAAGCTATGGGAATGCTGTTTGACACACAATGTAAACCTCTTGTCTCTTCTATTTTTGCTCCTCTGAACACCTTCGACACTCATTATTTATTTATTTATATTTACTTAAGCAATAATGAATTAATGAGTTCTTGAATAAATTAATATACTTTACCTATTTGTAAATAATTTATCCAGCAATCAATAGCCTGAAGAGCTAACAATCTGTTTATATTTTCCGGCACCATACAATGTACAGTTTGAGTATTGGTGCTGTGATGATAAAGTTTAATGAATGTCCCAACTGTGCATTAGAAATTGGTTGTGTGTGCGAGGTAAATCCGTTGGTGTATTTGTGTAAAGCGCCATTGTAGAGCCGTAATGTTATTAATGTGTTATATGGCTGGCAAGCATTTCCCGTTATTTGTAATAGTGTATTTTGTATTTAGTTTGTTACTGTGTGAAAGTGGCAGTGTTTGCGCGTTCCCAGGTCGTATAGCCTTGTTTTCATTTTTTTCGGCTGCCATTTTTTTCCATTGCCTTCAGTGCTCGCCTCGCTTTGCAAGGCGAGCAGGCAATGAGTGCCTTTGGCTCTCATTGCCTTTGTGCTGCAAGTTTAATTGCCTTAACAGCTCGCTTCACTGGGCGCCTAAGTGCTACGCGTTAACGGCTCGCCTCGCTTCGTGAGGCTTGCTGCAATGAGCGCCTTCGCCGCTCATCGCCTAAGTGCTACGCGTTAATGGCTCGCATCGCAAGCTCTTTGCCTCAGTCGTACGCACCACGCAAAGTGTGTCAACGTCTCGTCAATTATTATATGTGATTCCAAAACTAGACTGCACACTCTACAATCAGTTGTTGGTTAACTAGAACATTCCTGAGGAAAGGAATTTTTGCAACAGGTTGTCTCTGGCTACAGACGGTTTTACTCTTCCCCACCATCACACTAGATTCTCTTGGTCCCTAAAGAATGATATCAGGATCTCTATATCCTTCTTAGAAAAATTCAATGGCCCTTCGCTCATTAGAGCTGTTCACTCATGCCGCCGAGTCAGTTGGATCCGGTATATTCTTCTAAAGGCCTATGGTGTGCAGAGAGTTGGCCTCAGGAATATATTCTGACAGGGTTGACTAAGAACTTTTTAGAGCTCTTCCCTATAGTTCTTGCTCTGTTCCTCTGGAAAGATATGTTTCTGGATAAGCAGGTTATATTCTTTTCTGACAATCAGGGTTTGGGTCAAGCCATTAAAACCCAGTCTGCATCATCTCAGTGTTCAGGCTATTGAAGCATGTTGTGCCTTCTTAAACAGCCTGGAACTTAACCTGTGGTTCAGAGCAAGACATGTTCCTGGAGTTTCCAATTGCATGGCTGATTCTCTGTCTCGATTGCAGCTGGACAGGTTCAGACAGATGGCTCTGGGAGCAGCAGAGATGGTGTTCCCATATCCTATAATTTTTGGGACTGTGGCTCCCAGAAGTAGCCGGGCTTCTGCATAATTATTTAGCTGCATCTACCTGGTCAGCCTATCATAGGATTTGGCATGAATTGTGGCAGTTACAGTTTTGGACTTCCCTTTCCCACCCCTTTTACCATAGAGTACATTTGTAGTGGATTCAGCTGAACAGTCAGGTGCATGGTTTATCCCACTCCTGATAATTTGTGGTGAAACAGGTAGTTTAGAGCTTTAAAATGAGTAAAGTTAGCCTATGGCCTATTTTCGTTTCAATGTTTTTAAAGTTAATGCTGCCTTGTTAACAATCTGTTTTAATGATTTTAAAGTGTGTTTATTTCAAACCGCTTTCTCTCTGGCCTTCTTTTGTCATGCAATTGATATGACATGAATATTACACTGTATAGATTAATATAGTTTCTTAAAATATTACAGTGTATAAATTAAGTAAGTTCAAATATCAATTTATAGACAAGTATATGCTATTGGTATAGCAGTAAATATCACGGATAAACAGTTATACGTGTTTACACTTGTAAGCTTTGATATTTAGTTAGATCACAATGTACAATCTACCTGATGTCTATTACAATCTCTTTTGGATGATGGATAACAATTAGTCTTAACACACTTTATATTTGGTTAGATCAATACAGAGATCAATAAGCAGTTTATACAAACTGATGAAATGTGTATTAACAATTTATTTGAATACATTCTAAATTCAGTTAGTTCAATATAGGAGTATATAAACAGGGGATATCACATATATAGTTGTCAGTGTGCGTCACGCTGCGATGTTGGTCAAGCAGTTGCGGTCTTCGCGTAGCGAGGGATGCAACTGCTCACCTCGCCAGAGGCGCTCATCGCGAGGACCCCAGGGCTCGCAACACCCACAGTACCTGGCCTGCAATAAGTGCCATAGGTGCTCATCGCGAGGCGCACTGTGTCTCCTCCCTCCTTCCCCCTTTTCCTCCATCCCATCCTCCTCCCTCCTTCCCCCTTAGCCTTCTCCTCCCTTTCCCCTCTCTTACTACCATGCAATGACCTCCTCCTGCTGCTTCTCTCCTCTGCAGCGTGGATCCTGGCTGAGTCCCGACCAGCATATGCTAATGTTGTGACGACACATGCGTGTCACGTCATTAGCATATGCCGCTTCGGACATAGCCACAAGCCACGCTGCCGGGGAGAGAAGCAGCAGGAGGAGGTCAATGCATTAGAGTAAGAGACGGGAAAGGGAGGAGAAGGCTAAGGGGTAAGGAGGGAGGAGGATGGGAAGGAGGATTTGAAGGAGGATAAGAGGGAAGGAGGGAGGAGGAGGATAGGGGGGGAGAGGGTAGAAAAAGGGGGGTTTAGAGACACAAGGGGGAGGGGAGGAAGAGACACAGGAGGGGAGAGTGGGGGAAAGAGACAGAGGGGGGAGAGGGGGGAAAGAGACACAGGGCGTGGGAAAGAGACAGGGGCGAGGAGAGGGGGAAGACATGGAGGAGAGGGGGGATAGAGACACAGGGGAGGGAGAGCGGGGTAAAGAGAGATATGGCAGGGGAGGGCTGAAAACAGACACAGGGGAGGGTGGGGGAGAAGGAGACACAGGGGAGGGAGGGGGAAGGAGACACGGGGAGGGAGGGGTGAGTCACAGGGGAAGGGCAGGGAAGAGACACAGGGGAGGGCGGTAAAAGGAGACAAAGGGAAGGGAGGGGAAAAGAAACACAGGGTAGAAGGGGGAAAGAGAGCCAGGGGAGGGAGAGTGGGGGAGAGACACAGGGGAGGGGGGAAAAGAAGCAGGGGACAATGTGCAACACTTTGGAGCATTCAGGACTGAAAAATGAATGAGCCCTACTAAGTCCGTTCATGGAAGCATTACTCAAAGGATTGTGGTTGATGAAGGTTCCCATTTTACCCTATTCATCCCAGCTTTTTGGTTATTCTATTGGAGGTGATGTGCGACCTTGTGTTCTCCTTTGCTCCTTCCTACTAATTTGACCTGCTGTTGGTGGCCATTATTAGTCCATGCTGATGGATCTCAATAAACCAAATTCCAGTTTATTAGGGTATTGAAGATTTGCCTTCAGAATTTAGGTTATGATGGAACTGATTTTGGCTCTCACTGTTTTCCATATTGGAGTGGCCACTGGGGCTTCTAGGCTGTGCCTGGATGAAAGCATTATTAAGAATATTAAAAGGTGGGAATCACAGCGGTTGTATTATTATATTCACCCTCGTCTCTTGTCTCCTGATTGCTAACTTCTGTTCCACCTTCTCCTCTCAGACATATGTACTGGTGCCTGCAAATGGTTTTGGGTCTTGGATCACTCATACATTTACTGGGTAAAGAGATTGGCTGAGGAGAAACTTAATGTTCTGTTATTGGGCTAAGATGAGTTTGAAATCCACTGTATGGGTTTAGAGATCTTCTTTGAACTAATTCTCCGGGCATAGTCCTTCACTATATGGACAGTGTTGGGCCACAAGCCATTTTAGTTTTGCATGTTGGAAGCAATGGTTTGGGAATGTACCCATGACAATGTTTATCAAATGGATATAGGGTGATGCTAAACAAATTCTTACAAGGTTTCTGCAGGTTAATATTGTATTGTCTGATGATGAAGTACCACCAATGGTAGGCATCTTTGGATGAATTAAAATGAGAAAACTATAGAGAAAAACTTTAATAGAACAACAGAACTCTGTGTTCTCTAATGCTAACAGTTAATTCATAAACAAAAAGGTAAAAGGGGTCTCTGTGGTGGATGACGCCAGCAACCTCTCTACTATGCTAGGTCAAACAATCCCTAGAGGAATAACATTACATGACCTCCGGCAGGGAGGGGGAGCAAAGAGAAGTGAGTTGGAGCTAAGGGTATTATAAGGAGCTGCCCCAGCCACCTCTCTCACTTCCTTTTAGGTGCTACTCCCCTCCACAGCTCTAGTCACAAACTACAGCCGCTGGAGGTAGTTAAATTCCCAACCCTCTTTTTGGTTTTGATATTGTCTTTTAAGACACTATGTTAGTGTTCCTTGGTAGGCATTTTTGCTGCCAGGAGGAGCATGTAAGGGGAACGACCAGGGACCTGGGGCTTAAGTACCTCCCCTCTGGGTCTGAACCCAGTCCATTTAAGGATAGTAGGTGAAAGAATACATCTGGCTGGTCAATCCATGTGGGGAATTACCTGGCAGCAAAACCCTGGTTGAACCTTGATGTTGGTCAAGGGACCAGTTATATATTGACAGTTAATTAATAAAGGTGGTATTTTTATTGTGTGAGATAAAAGGTATGAGGGAACAAAGTAGGTGGATGAGTGCAGTGATCTCTCTGCAATGCTAGGTCCTGCTTTAGTTTTCTCCCCTTTTGGAAGTAATACATTTGTCTCACTTATTTTTTCCAATAACTTTCTCACCTCTCTAACTCTCCTATCTTCCTGTACTGTCTGTCTATCAATCCATGCTTTCTATTTCTTTCAGTGCAAATTCAATCTGCTTCAAGGCCTACTAAATCTGTGAGATTTTCAGAGCTGCATGCACACCACCTCAGCAGGTATGGAGGAGACTATGGAAATTGCGCCATCCCTGGAGCCAATATGTTTATTAATATCACTACTGTATGCATGTTATTATATCTTGGCAGATAGAAATATTTCTAACTTTTTCCTATACCCTACTTGGCTGTCTCCACCTTCCCCCATTCTTTCCCCATTTATGGCTGGCATAATTATCTCCTTCCCCCCACATACCTTCTCCCATTCCTCTCTAACTCCCCTATCTTCCTGTACTGTCTATCCCTCAATCCATGCTTTCTATTAACCCTTTCTCACTCACAGAGACTCTAATGTGGACCTTAAAAATACAAAGATCATCTCATCTACATATCACTCATCACATCTACATTGGGACAACAAGTAGTGGACATATTATACCGCCACATCACATATTTAAAGTGCCAGGGCAACATTTCACATATGGTTGTTCAGTCCCTCAGTCGTGTGTGACTCTCTTTGACCATATGTACTGCAGCACACTTACTTATGTCTCTGTCTGTGCTTATCCACAAGGTGTGCTTGCCAAAGGTACTGGAGTGGGTTGCCAGTTCCTTCTCTAGTGGACTGCTATGACCTGCCCACCTACAGTGGCCCTACATGGTATAGCTCACAGCTTCATTCAGGTACACAAGCCCCTCCACCACCACCACTTTGAAAACCAAGGGAACATACACACTAATCTACTCTAACCCATCAGGAAGGGCCGCAAAAACACATGGAGGCTGTGCAGAGGCACCTGGAGCGACAGGTAACTCACCTCCATCTCCGCTACACCCATCCTGGAAAGTCCTACGCCATTGCTGGTGGCCATGTGCCAATATGTATACCCATTCCCATTTGGTGACCTCCCATTATGTTTTGCTATTCATCAATTTACATTAGTGTGGTGTATGTTCCCCTAGTCCCCTTGTGGATTGCTAAGTGGTGGTGGTGTACCTTAAGCTGTTAGGTATACCAGGTAAGGCCACGGTAGGTGGGCACGTCATAGCAGATAGACAAATCACAGTCTATTAGAGAAGGAACTGGCAACCCTCTCCAGTATCACCTGTCATATTGTTATGAGTTACTCAAGGGAATGTTGATACTCCCCAGTATCACTAATTGAACTTTGCATTTGTTTTAACCCTTTATTTTGATTATATATGATATATATTATTATATGATATCTAATGCTATTATGACTATTATTGTTATATGTATTGATCTATTACATAGTAACTAGGGCTCATTAGTATAAATATATAGGAATGTAACACAAATGTGATGCATATGAATGTCCCATAACCGCAACCATTGAAAACACACTAACATGGTTAGAACGGTATAACAAAGCTTTATTTCATACACAGAGCACAATCAGAAATGATCAAGACTGTGCATTAATATCATGGGTGTGGTGTGGGTGGAACCCAGTAGAGCAAGAGGCTTGTGGTAAAAAGGGGGATACCTACAGGTGGTAATGTCATAGTCTAGAATAAGCATGATGCATAGCACCTACCAGGGTCACACGTGGTCAATAGACCACTGCAACTGATGAAAAAAAGGATCATCAGAAATCGCTCCACATGTGCATAGCACTTACAACTCGTCTAGATCTGCTCAATGAAACAGATGATTCAACCTCTGGACTGGGTAATCCAATCTAGTTCCACACATATAACTAAAAAAAGGTGCAGGAGGATAACAAAATTAATCAACATGCATGTAGAGTACAATGCTAAATACTGTAACAATATATCAACTCACCTGATTAACAATTAAATAACAACCAATCCACATATTGCAGATCAGAAGAGATCTTAAAATGTTGAACTTGATGGACTGAAAGTCTTTTTTCAACTTCAATTACTGTGTGACTATGTAACTATGTGACATCTACAAGCATTACTAACTATTAGCTAGGTCTCTGGATAATCAGCAATATGGGGAAATAGCCTTTAATATGGAAAGGACACAAAGATCAGCAGCCAGATTCACTGTTACTTACATCAGACCCAATGATCTGATCTCAGACCGATATTGAGGTCAGGATGACATGCTTCACTAGTGCACATATCAATTCTGGCTGTCATTAACATGCCATTGAGACGTTGTGAGACTTTCCTAGTCCACCGCCATAGCGGTATTTGTCTACATTTCAGCTAACAACAATCATGTCTTAGATATCTGGCTATATGATAGCTTTAAGATTTTAGGAGCTACATGTTAGGGCGGGGGTGGGGGGGTTGGCTGTCAATGAAGGAATGTCTAACTGAGAGGCGCTGTGAAAACCTTTCACCTCATACATTTCTTTCACAATGCTTGCAAATGCATGGAGCTGAATTGTACCTAAAACAACAAAATGGAAAAAAAAGACAAAACCTACAAAATAAGGCCTTAAATAATTATAGAGACTGCAGCATCACTTCTCAACAGCATTCCTCAGTGACCATTATTTTGTGACATGTTCAGCAGAACCCTTCGTGTCCACAGAGAAGAGGGTCATGGACCATGTGATGGGAGGTAACCATCTGCATACAATATATCACCATCACATAGGACAAGATCCAAGACTAGATTAGGTTAACATTGTGACCAATAGATTGTAACTGAGGAGTGCTGCTGAGAAGGCACAAACATATGCACAGCCTCTGGGTCTTCCCTTGCCTAGGCACAGGGCCCAATCCCCCGTGGCCGGCCAATGTCTCACTGATGGAGGTGGGGCAGGGGGAGGCATCCCCCTGGGAAGCAGGGGCACCTGCAGTGGTGGAGGCATGGTGGGAAGAGAGGAGGGGCCGAGTTGCGGGAGGCCGGGGGATGCCTCCGGGGTGGAGGAGGTGGGGCTGGGGACCAGAGCGCATCGCATGGCCTCTTTGGTGACTCCCTGGAATGCGTTCTGGTGCAACCCAATCCTGAGCAGCTCAGCCACGTATAACTCATTAGGTGGGGCCTCCTCTCCTCCCTATTGCGCCTTGTCAGGCTGCGCATTACCTCTGCGTGGTTGGCAGAGATGTTGGCCTGGATACCCCGAAGACACTCCAACTGCTGCCACATGAGGGCCAGCATCTCTGACTGCGCAGCCTGGCCTAATGTTGGGGATGGCCCCTAGGGGTGGCCGCGTGAGGAGGTGGAGAGGGTATGGGGCCTAGCTGTAGGGTGTTGCAGAATGGGCGGTGGTGTGGTTGGGCCTGGTAGTGGTTGCCAGTCCATTGCACTGCCATGTGTGTGTGTGTGCGTGTGTGTGTGTGGGCGGGGGGGGGGGGTTGCTGCAGCTGGTGTCCTCACTCCAGGGGCTCTGGAGATTGCCTCAGTCTTTGGAGGACTGGGATAGTGGGGTAGAATCCTGGCGGTTCGGCCGGAGGTTTAGATGGTGACCCCACCAACCATATTACATCCCCCTCCTCCGAACCAGTGCCCTCGGCTCCGCTTCTCTCCTGCTCCCCCTACTCTGGTTCCTGCTGGGCGGCGGCTCCGCCTCTGTCTCGCCACTGGACCCAGACCTCCTTGATGCTGAAAGAGAGAAAATAAAGTTATATGTCATAAGTATGATGAATAATATTTTTTTTTGTGTGCATTCCTAACTATCTGACATCTAGGCTTGAACCTGGATGAAACCCCTAATTGCAACTCAGATTAGAGATCATTTGCTAGATGTGATTTATTCTTTGGTTATTGGTCTTGATCTTTCTTGGCTCCTAACGCTATTTTGATTGCGGCTGCGGTCTGTAACTGCAGAAGTTGCAATGGGCACACCAATACATGGACTATCTATTGGTTGATTACTGTTGTTGTGCCAGGAATGACAGTGATTTGTCAACTTCATGGATTTAATGACGCATCCATCTATCCCTTGTTAATTCTATAGAGCTGACATGTCAGTGTGCTTGTTGGTCATCATGTGCATGTGTAGTGCGTGTTATGTAATTGTGGTGGCATGTTGGTGTATGTGATATTCTACTGACATGGAGGCTGGGTCCTCCTTGGCCCTGAGGCCTAAAGATCCAGCTGTGGGCACCTGGCTCGGAAGGTCCTTGGGGACCCTCTCATACTCATTTTAGCTCATAGTGTTGACCTCCTTGGCCATCACCCTCCTCACCTTGGCCCTGATGTTGTCAAACCAGTGCTTAGAAAACCTCACATCGCTTGGTGCTGTGCCTACTGCTGTAACCTCAGCCACTACCTCCTTCCATGCCTGAGCCCTGGGATCTGGCCTAACTTCCCTCCCCCCTGCAAGAATCATGGGGCGGCCACGGATAGCACCAAGGAGGACCACACTCTCCCGGTGGGCCCTGTGCTTGCACTTAGCCTCTTGCCCTTCCCACTGCAGACAGGGATCTTTACCTTCCTGACCTGTCCCTGAGACCTGTCCCTCCCCTGAACTACTACCCCCCCCCCTGAGATCAGGCCCCTTCCCCTCTGTCCCTCTCCTAGGTGTTCCTGCTGCTCGGGCCACCCTGCCACCACCCACCTCCTCCTCTACACTCCCCTCCTCTACACTCCCCTCATCTTCCTGCTCCTCCTCCTCCTGCTCCTCCGCCACCTCCTCCTCTTCCACCTCCTCCTCCAAATCCTCAACCTCCTCTTCTCCATCAATCCTCATCTCCTCTCCTCCACCACTGCTCACCTCCTCCTCCTCTCCACCAGTACTTTCCAGGGCCACCTCTCTCTCCTCTCTCCTCCTCGCCTCTCTTCTTCTCCTCCTCCCCACCTCTAAACTCCTGTTCCCTCCTCTCTTCTCCCTCCGTAATAATCCCAACAATAATAGAGAGATACATGAAAATAAGTGTTCCTGGAAATATATAATGGGAAAAAATGTATGCATTATGTGTAATTAATAACTGTTGGGGGATGGGGTATGGGATGGGAGGGGTGTGTGTGTACAGAGTGACCTAGCTCTATATGTCTCTATGTGTGTTGTTTAAATTATATGTATTGCAATTATGTGTAATCTGAAAATTGTGTAATCAAGGATTAAGTGTAAAATAGTAAATAGTATAAGATAAATCAACAAAACCACAAATTACTGCTCTCAAAATACTTCTGCTCTCTTTCTCTCTCTCAAAAACTCCGGGACCTGCATGCTGCTACTTCAGAAAACACAACACAGTCAACGCATGGGAGGCTGGAACGAAACTTTATAATCTCCCTCTGTTTATCATCTGTGGCTAGACCATTTTTTATTGGCTGAGAGGCTGTGTCGCACTAGGTTATACAGCGATTGGATCGTAACGGACGATCGCATCTCGGCCAGTCCCTTAATAGTTTGCGGCTGTGGGAGGGATTTATGAGCTTGAGTTTTCGGCTCAAGCCCTTGCTCCAGTGAATAACTCACGCCCTTGCTCCATTGAATAGCATTGTTATCTGAGACAAACGGGAGCCCGCAACACACCTGTAGACATACGGCCTACAACGATAGAGTTGCATGCTTGAAATTAAATGAAGCCCACAGTGAGGATGAGAATCTGGCACTGAAAGCAAAAGACTTAAAAAAATCACTTATGGAGTATTCAACATCCAGATCTTCCAAAATCTCTCCTTCTATACCCTTCATCATACAGTGGGGGAGGGGGAGTATTCGATCCCCTGCTGATTTTGAATGTTTGTCCACTGACAAAGAAATGATCAGTCTATAATTTTAATGGTAGGTGTATTTTAACAGAGAAAAAAAAAGAAAAACGCATGTCAAAAAAGTTATAAATGGATTTGCAGGTCGAGGGAAATAAGTATTTGACCCCTTCGTCTTAGTACTTGGTGGCAAAACTCCTGTTGGCAATCAGACATTTCTTGTAGTTGGCCGCCAGGTTTGAACACATCTCAGGGGGGATTTTGTCCCACTCCTCTTTGTAGATCCTCTCCAAGTCATTAAGGTTTCGAGGCTGATGTTTGGCAACTCGAACCTTCAGCTCCCTCCACAGATTTTCTGTGGGATTAAGGTCTGGAGACTGGCTAGGCCACTCCAGGACCTTAATGTGCTTCTTCTTGAGCCACTCCTTTGTTGCCTTGGCTGTGTGTTTTGGGTCATTGTTATGCTGGAATATCCATCCACGACCCATTTTCAATGCCCTGCCTGAGTGAAGGAGGTTCTCACTCAAGATTTGATGGTACATGGCCCTGTCCATCGCCCTTTCATGCGGTGCAGTTGTCCTGTCCCCTTAGCAGAAAAACACCCCCAAAGCATAATGTTTCCACCACCATGTTTGACTGTGGGGATGGTGTTCTTGGGGTTATAGGCAGCATTCCTCCGTCTCTAAATATGGCGAGTTGAGTTGATGCCAAAGAGCTTGATTTTGGTCTCACCTGACCTAGACACTTTCACCCAGTTCTCCTCTGAATCATTCAGATGTTCATTGGCAAACTTCAGACGTGCCTGTACATGTGCTTTCTTGGGAGCGCTGCAGGATTTCAGTCCTTCACGGCGTAGTGTGTTACCAATTGGTTTCTTGGTGACTATGGTCCCAGCTGCCTTGAGATAATTAACAAGATCCTCCCGTGTAGTTCTGGGCTGATTCCTCATCATTCTCATGATCATTGAAACTCCACGAGGTGAGATCTTGCATGGAGCATCAGACCGAGGGAGACTGACAGTTATTTTGTGTTTCTTCCACTTGCGAATAATCGCACCAACTCTTGTCACCTTCTCACCAAGCTGCTTGTCGATGGTCTTGTAGCCCATTCCAGCCTTTTGTAGGTCTACAATCTTGTCCCTGACATCCTTAGACAGCTCCTTGGCCTTGGCCATGGTGGAGAGATTGGAATCTGATTGATTGATTGCTTCTGTGGACAGGTGTCTTTTATATAGATATATAGATTTATATGTTTATATAGGTAACAAGCTGAGATTAGGAGCACTCCCTTTAAGACAGTGCTCCTAATCTCAGCTTGTTACCTGTATAAAAGACACCTGGGAGACAGAAATTTTGCTGATTGATAAGGGATCAAATACTTATTTCCCTCACTAACCTGCAAATCAAATTATAACTTTGTTGACATGCTTTTTTCTTGTTTGTTTTTTTGTTATTCTGTCTGTCACTGTTAAAATACACCGACCATTAAAATTATAGACTGATGATTTCTTTATCAGTGGAAAAACGTTCAAAATCAGCAGAGGATCAAATACTTTTTTCCCCACTGTAGATGGTGTCTCAAGTCTTTGACAAATCATGTCAGCAGTTTATCTAGTACAGCTGAGGCACACAGCCTTCCTATCTGCATCCCACCAATGACACCCACTTCATTAAATAATAATCAGGAGGTTAAAATCTTCTATAATACCCTCAGCATTTACAATGCTCCCTTCTCAGTTGGGAAGGTGTATTTTATCGAATTAGGTAAAGGGTAAGAGGGAACCTCCCATAACCAAAACAGAGCTCAATGTCTGCCCAATAGGCTTAGAACATATCCCCAACAGCTTAGCATTCTCAGTTTCACTTTGTAATTGGTTAGGAAATAGCAGATATACTTTTGTATATATTATTAAGCCAAAAATTAGCAGGACTAGGGTGCATCATTAGGATCTGTCAGGTTTAGATACCTGGCTTAGTATTATTCAGTCATTTTTTACCTATTTTCTTTCACACAATGGTCAGTTTGTATATTTATTGAGATACGCAGCCACCAGACTCCCCTTCACATAAGTAGTTATGAGAGTTTCAATCAAAAACTCACCTTGAAGAAGACACACAAGTAACTAGGAGTAGGAGGATGTGTTTCCTTCCTTCTCACATTTATAATAGACAATCAGATTCTATACACCATAAGCTGTTTTAGCATTGTTTGCTGAAGATTTATTTTTCTAATAAATAACTGACCAGACTTCTGATATGAACATATTTTAGGCTTTGAAATGTATAACTGATTGATATTACAACCTCTTGGGATGAGTGCTCCTGTCCTACCTTTATGCTGCAGTAGTGGTCATCCGAGGCCTTGTTTTTGTTGCTGTACCTTATACAACAAATCAATCACTTCAGCTTTTGTATCTGCTCTGCTAGTCTCCCCTTGGGTTCATTGATCCTGTTTTTTAACCTTTTTCTCCAAAAAGATTTGCAGGTTTATTCAGTAAACCGATCCCCAACATTTGTTATCCATGTTTTGTGAACTATGCTTTGTACGAGACTGAAGGAAAGCTTGTTTCCTGTTTATCACCTACACCCGTCACATGAGCGCCACGTCATTAGCATATACCGGGTGCCGGGACCTGGTATATGCTAATGACGTGCCGCGCATGACGTCACATGCGCTCCAGGTCAAGAAGGAGCGGAGGCCGAAACAGAAGCAAGTAAGTGAGGGGAAAGGGAGACATGGAGGTATTTAGGGGGGTTTAGGTTGAGGAGGGGGGTTTAGGTTGAGGAGGGAGGTTGAGGAGGGGGTTGAGGATGAGGAGGGAGGTTGAGGAGGGGATTGAGGAGGGGGGTTGAGGAGGAGGATGAGGAGAAAGGTTGAGGATGAGGAGGGGGGTTGAGGAGGGGGTTGAGGATGAGGAGGGAGGTTGAGGAGGGGGGTTGAGGTTGACTAGGGGGGTTGAGGAGGGGGTTGAGGAAGGAGGATGAGGAGGGGGTTGAGGATGGGGTTGAGGAGGGGGTTTGAGGAGGGAGGTTGAGGAGGGGGTTGAGGATGAGGATGGAGGATGAGGAGGGAGATTGAGGATGAGGAGGGAGGTCAAGGATGGGGGGGTTGAGGAGGGAGTTGAGGATGAGGAGAAAGGTTGAGGATGAGGAGGGAGGTTGAGGAGGGGGGTTGAGGAGGGGGTTGAGGATGAGGAGGGAGGTTGAGGAGGGGGGTTGAGGTGGACTAGGGGGATTGAGGAGGGGGTTGAGGAAGGAGGATGAGGAGGGGGTTGAGGATGGGGGGTGAGGAGGGGGTTTGAGGAGGGAGGTTGAGGAGGGGGTTGAGGATGAGGAGGGAGATTGAGGATGAGGAGGGAGGTCGAGGATGAGGGGGTTGAGGAGGTGGTTGAGGAGGAGCAGCAATTTCTGAGTAAACCTTTGTAAAAACATATAATATCCAAGTTTCTTTGTTGCTTTTACTGTCATTTTAAGTTATTTATCTTATAAGTGTTAATAATATTAATAAAAAAAAGTTCTGAGCTACCCTTATTTTGCTTCAAAGTTCTTTATTTGAAACTTAAGTTTTTTTCCCTGAAATTTCCTTCTTAAAATGAGGTGCGTGTTATACGCGGGTGCGTGTTATACGCCGATAAATACAGTATCTATTTACAGACTAACAGCCTTATTAAATTGCGATTCGGCCAAATGAATACAACTCTATATAAGCACACAGCATATTTTTTTACAGAAGTGTTTAGTTACTGAAGACCTTGATTTTGGATGGAAGTTTACTAACTAAACACAAAATATGCTCTGTGCTTATATGGAGCTCCCCAGTGCCGGCAGCATTTCTGGAGCTCTATTCAATTGGCCGAGTCGCAATTTAATAAGGCTGTCAATGAGCAATGGTTGGGAAAGAAATCTTATTTCTCATTAGACAATAAGGGAGCATGGGCATATTCAATATTGATTAATTGCTATCCACTAGTGATGTCCCGAACAGTTCGCCGGAGAACTATTTGTGGCGATTTTCGAATGTCCGCGTTCGCAACGAAAGGCGAACACATGCGCTTTTCGGTCCGCCCCCTATTCTTTCTCATTGAGGAAACTTTGACCCTGCACCTTACAGTCAGCAGACACATTCCAGCCAATTAGCAGCATACACTCCGTTCCAGGGCCTTCCATCTGAAGGACAGCCTCCATTTTAGAATCATTCTGACGCTACATTCGTTGAGAGAGGACATATATTCTAGCTGCTGCTGATTTAATAGGGAAATAAATAGCCAGGCTGTGTATTTAGCTTTCAATACACACCTGAAGGACTCATCTGATATCTTCTGCAAGGACAGCAACCCAAAAAGCCCTTTTTAGGGCTAGAACATCATTTATTTTATTATTTTGTTCTGTGTAATGTAATTGCATATGCCTGCCTGCTAGCGTGTGTGTGAGGCCTATTGCATCTACTCTGCCAACTTTTGCCAGTCCACAGTGACACTCATATCTGGTGCAACCGTAGTGTACAGTGACATAAAACAACACTTTTTTGACTGTAATCGATTGAATATCAGTTGCCTGCCTACAGGCGTGTGTGAGGCCTATTGCATCTACTCTGCCAACGTTTGCCAGTGCACAGTGACACTCATATCTGGTGCAACCTAGTGTACAGTGAAATAAAAGAACCCTTTTTTTTCTGTAATCGATTGAATATCAGTTGCCTGCCTACAGGCGTGTGTGTGAGGCCTATTGCATCTACTCTGCCAACTTTTGCCAGTGCACAGTGACACTCATATCTGGTGCAACCGTAGTGTACAGTGACATAAAACATCACTTTTTTGACTGTAATCGATTGAATATCAGTTGCCTGCCTACAGGCGTGTGTGTGAGGCCTACAGCGCCTACTCTGCCAACTTTTGCCAGTGCAGAGTGACACTCATATCTGGTGTCACAGTAGCTTGCATGCATAGTACCACTAATCAAAAAAAAAATGACAGGCAGAGGCAGGCCACCCCGCAGGGGCCGTCGTGGTCGTGGTGCTGTGATTCCCTTTGGCCCTAGAATAATGCCCAGTTTTCAGAGGCAACGTACCCTGAACTTGAAAAGTTCTGAGGACATGGTTGACTGGCTAACACAGGACACCCAATCTTCTACAGCTTCCGCTCGGAACCTAGACGCACCATCCTCCAGCTTAGCTTTGGGCACCTCTCCAGTTACCACTCGCCCGCCTGCAGCCACCACTAACACTAGCACCACAGCCGCTTCACTTGATCCGTCAGCAGAGTTATTTACAGATCGGTTGGAAGAAATGAGTGATGCACAAACATTAGTGCCAGAGGATGTAGATAACAGGGATATGTCCCAGTCAGGCAGCATTACACACATGGACGTACGGTCTGATGATGATGATGATGATGATGATGTTGTACCCGGTGCTGCTTCCTTTCTTGAGTTGTCAGATACAAGTGAAGCGGTTGATGATGACGATGCGTCTGTGGATGTCACGTGGGTGCCCGCTATAAGAGAAAAAGAACAGGAGGAAAGGTCAGATGGGGAGACAGAGAGGAGGAGGAGACGAGTTGGAAGCAGCGGGAGGTCGTCGAAAGTAGCTAGTGGCACAGTCAGACAGCATGTATCGGCACCCGGGATCAGCCAGACAGCACGCCAGTCAACGCATGCTGTTGCCACCACCAGAATGCCGTCATTGCAGAGCTCAGCAGTGTGGCAATTTTTTTTTGTCTCTGCCTGTGACAACAGCGATGCCATTTGCAACCTGTGCGAAAAGAAACTGTGTCCAACACCCACCTAGGTACAACTTCTTTGCGAAGGCACATGATGTCACATCACAAACGCCTATGGGATCAACACATGAGTACAAGCAGCACACAAAGTCAAAGCCGCCATTCTCCTCCTGGTCCAGCATCTTCAGCCACGTCAACCACTTTGCCCTGCTTGCCCCCTCTCAACCATCCGCCACTCAGTGTCTCGCGCTGAGCAGTCCCTGCTCATCTGCCCACAGTCAGGTGTCTGTCAAGGACATGTTTGAGCGTAAGAAGCCAATGTCACAAAGTCACCCCCTTGCCCGGCAACTGACAGCTGGCTTGTCTGAACTCTTAGCCCGCCAGCTTTTACCATACAAGCTGGTGGAGTCTGAGGCGTTCAAAAAAATGTGTAGCTATTGGGACACCGCAGTGGAAGGTACCCGGCCGAAATTTCTTTGCACAAAAGGCAATCCCCAGCCTGTACTCGATTGTGCAAAAGGAAGTAATGGCATCTCTGGAACACAGTGTTGGGGCAAGGGTCCATCTGACCACAGATACCTGGTCTGCAAAGCATGGTCAAGGCAGGTATATCACCTACACTGCGCATGGGGTAAACCTGGTGACAGCTGCCAAGCATGGAATACGTGGCTCTGCAGAGGAGTTGGTAACACCGCCACGACTTGGAGGCAGACCTGCTGCCACCTCCTCTACTCCTCCTACTCCATCCTCTTCCATAACTTCCTCGGCTGAGTCCTCTTCTGCTGCTGCTATGTCTTGCTCCACATCAACGGCACCCCCTCAGCTCCACAGGTACTATTCCACATCCCGGATACTGCAGTGTCACGCCGTCTTGGGGTTGACTTCCCTGAAAGCAGAGAGTCACACTGGACCAGCACTCCTGTCCTCCCTGAACGCACAGGTGGATCAGTGGCTGACTCCGCACCAACTGGAGACCGGCAAAGTGGTTTGTGACAACGGAAGAAATTTGTTGGCGGCATTGAATTTGGGCAAGTTGACACATGTGCCGTGCATGGCACATGACTGTAATCTGATTGTACAACGCTTTGTGCATAAGCACCCAGGCTTACAGGATGTCCTGAAGCAGGCCAGGAAGGTGTGTGCCCATTTCAGGCGTTTCTACACGGCCATGGCGCACTTTACAGATATCCAGCGGAGAAACAACATACCAGCGAGGTGCTTGATTTTAGACAGCCCAACACATTGGAAGTCAACACTCCTAATGTTCGGCCGCCTGCTCCAACAAGAAAAGGCCATTAACGAGCATTTGTTTGACAGCGGTGCTAGGACAGCCTCTGCGGAGCTGGGGATTTTTTTGCCACGTTACTGGACGCTCATGCGCAATGCCTGTAGGCTTATGCTTCCTTTTGAGGAGGTGACAAACCTGGTCAGTCGCACCCAGGGCACCATCAGTGACATTATACCATTTGTTTTCTTCCTGGAGCGTGCCCTGCGAAGAGTGCTGGATCAGGCTGTAGATGAGCGTGAAGAGGAAGAGGAAGAGTTGTGGTCACCATCACCACAAGAAACAGCCTTATCAGCATCGCTTGCTGGACCTGCGGCAACGCTGGAAGAGGATTGTGAGGAAGAGTGGCTTTGAGGAGGAGGAGGAAGACCAACCACAACAGGCATCCCAGGGTGCTCGTTGTCACCTATCTGGTACCCGTGGTGTTGGACGTGGCTGGGGGGAAGAACATACCTTCAGTGAGATCACTGAGGACGAGGAACGGGACATGACTAGCTCGGCATCCAACCTTGTGCAAATGGGGTCTTTTATGCTGTCATGCCTGTTGAGGGACCCTCGTATAAAAAGGCTGAAGGAGAACGACCTGTACTGGGTGTCCACGCTACTCGACCCCCGGTATAAGCAGAAAGTGCCTGAAATGTTACCAAATTACCACAAGTCGGAAAGGATGCAGCACTTCCAAAATAAATAAAAAAGTATGCTTTACACAGCGTTTAAGGGTGATGTCACAGCACAAAGGCAATCTATCAGCCGAAGAGGTGAACATAATCCTCCTCCTCCTACGACCACGCCGGCAAGGAGAGGACGCTTTACAGACGTGTTGTTGATGGAGGACATGCAGAGCTTTTTATGTCCTATGCATCACCACAGCCCTTCGGGGTCCACCCTCAGAGAACGACTCGACCGTCAGGTAACAGACTACCTCGCCATAACTACAGATATTGACACTATAAGGAGTGATGAACCCCTTGACTACTGGGTGTGCACGCTTGCCCTGTGGCCTGAGCTATCCCAATTTTCCATAGAACTTCTGTCCTGCCCCGCTTCAAGTGTCCTGTCAGAAACGACCTTCAGTGCAGCAGGAGGTTTTGTCACTGATAAGAGAAGTCGCCTAGGTCAAAAAAGTCTAGATTACCTGACCTTTATTAAGATGAATGAGGGATGGATCCCGAAGGGACTGACAGTGGGCGATACATTAGATTAAAAAAAGGCCTGATAGATGAGTTGCCTTGAGCTAATAATAGTCCACACGCTGCTGTATTTTATCCCTGAATGCCGGATGACTTCCGTGTCTTATCCGCCACCAACTAGGGTTCAAGACGCAATGTTTTAGGGCACTTTCTGCCTGGCAAACCAACATCAATTTTTCTGGTCGCTGCAACAATACCTACTTTTTGCATTTAAATTATTTTATTGTCAGAAGGCGTACAGCATGTAATGAAAAATAAAGCATTTTTGAACAGTCTTGCATAACAGTTGTGCAAAAATACATATTTACAATAAAGACATTTTGTGAAAGTTAGCTGGCTATTGCTTCTTATTTTTACTTTTTAGGTTAATAATTTTTCTTATTTTTTACTGTGATTGCAATTTAAGAGATACCTAAAACATGGTAAAACAGACAATAGTAAAGAGTATATCTGCAGGAAACACCAAAGTCCTATTAGCTATCATCCCTCCAGCAATATTAGCTTATTATTTACAATATCTAACCTGGGCAATCACCCTTGGGTTACCCTAGGGCAGGCTTCAGTAAGTGACCTCTCCTTTCCTGGGATGATTTTGCCGGCGGTTACTTCTGAAGGGTCTCCAGGGCTCCCCCACTCCGGTCCTTCCCCCAGTGTCGCTTCAACCAGTAACAAATGTTTTATATTTGTAAAGCGACCCAATAATCCCCCTTGATAGAGGTTTATCTGTACAAATTTTGGAGAACCAATTTAAGTCCGGTGTCCCCTGTTTCTGGGTCAGGGAGTGTGTGAAATGCCTCAGCCTACAGTAATTGTAATGTTCTGATAGCGGTAGCTCATGCTTGTCCCTCAGTTCCTCATAGGTGAGCATCTGGCCGTTTACTAACCAGTCTCCCAGTCTATCTAGTTTCCTTGACCTCCACCAGTGTTGTGATGTTGTGCTCATGTGTTTCGGGGCTTGAGGGTGGTCAAGAATTGGGGTCATTTGGGTGGATCCAGGAAACAAACCTGTGTATTCTTGGCCCATTTCCAGTATGATAGTGAGTGTCTGATTAGGGGGTTTGGCGAGTTTTTAAGGCTCTGAGGCAATTCTGATAGCCAAGCCACCTTGTCAATGGTTAAGGGCCTTAAAGTGTGGTTCTCTAAATACACACAGGCCGGTTGATGACATATAGAATGTGCTATTGGGAGGAAAGATAGGTGACGTAACAGGTATTAAACTGACAGGAATAAATAGTACAACTTAATACACCACTCCTATCTGGTGGCACACTACATTGCACGTGCAGTGCCCCAAATTTGAAGTAGGAGGTCCGGCCAAGCATCTTTTTCCATCTCCCTGTTCCAAAAATCAATGCCATATACGCGTCCCCTAATAGTGGACGTAACAGGGATTAAACCGATAGGTATAGTACTACTTAACAGTACACACCTTATAATAACGCAGACAGAGGCAACGCAGAGAGAAGTCTGAAGAAGAGGAGTCAGAGGAGGAAGCAGGCGTCCCAGGGGGGCTTGTTGTCACCTTTTGGGGACCCTTGGTGGCTGGGTGGAGGAGGAGACCTTCAATGACATCAGTGAGGACAAGGAACGGGACATGGCTAGCTTGGTATCCAACCTTGTGCAAATGGGGACTTTGCGGTTGTGCAAATGGACTGTTTGCGGTGCATTAAACGGGGAGATTGGTCTGTTACTGTGAAGCGGGTGTAACCCTTACACTACCTGATCGATACAACATCATACCTGATGTTTTAAAGCATGTTATTCCAAACAATTTAGGAATGTTAGGTGATTTATGCCCTTTATGGCTTAAAACCAGACTCTGCATCAACTATGTAATTTTCCGTGGGAGGTTTGCCATGGATCCCCCTCTGGCATGCCACAGTCCAGGTGTTAGTCCCCTTGAAACAACTTTCCCATCACTATTGTGGCCAGAAAGAGTCCCTGTGGGTTTTGAAATTTGCCTGCCCATTGAAATCTATGGCGTTTCGCCACATTTCCGAGCGGCCGGGGATTCGGGGCTGGGCTCTTCCCTCTTCACTCGCCGTTACTGGGGGAATCCTGGTTAGTTTCTTTTCCTCCGCTTAGTAATATGCTTAAATTCAGCGGGTCGCCGCGTCTGGTCTGAGATCTGAGTTGAGGGGGTCGGGCCCGAGGGGCAGTGCGGGGCAGAGGGCGGGACGGTACTCCCTCCGGCCGGCCGCGGGCAGCCATGTCTCCACAGGCAGCCTCATGGCGCGGTCCGGAAGGGGAAGGCGCCGCCGCCCGGCACCCGGCGCGCGCACCGTCGGCCCAGCGGGACCGACGAGGGGTCTGGCCTTGGGGGGACAGAGGGGGGGGGGAGGAGCGAACGAGAGCGGGGCCGGCGGCCGGGCCCAGAGGCCCGCGCAGACCTCGCCCCCCGCTCTACCCCTCCTTCGACGGCCCCAGTAGCGCGACGCCCGCCGGCTGGCGGGGACACGAACGACGGAGGAGCGACCCTCAGACAGGCGTGGCCCCGGGAGCAACCCAGGGCCGCAAGGTGCGTTCGAAGTGTCGATGATCAATGTGTCCTGCAATTCACATTAATTGTCGCAGCTAGCTGCGTTCTTTATCATCGGCAGCCGGATTCGCCTGGGCGGGTGCTGGCCGTGGCTTCGTGTCCGGGCGCCCGGCCCACCTTCCAGCGAGCGGTAAGGTGGGGCTCAGGTCTTCCAAACCTCTCTGGGCTGGGGCGGGCCCTCCTCCCTCCCTCGTGGGCGGGGGGCGGCCGACTCGACAAGGTACCCGGAACAGCCCGGAGGGAACGGGTTTCCTTGAAGCCCGTCGGCTTCTCGGGGGGTTTCCCGGCGGGGCGAGAGGGTGGACGCTTCTACCGGGGAACGGGCGGGCTGGGCGGTGGGGCGGGGCGGTCGGCTCCCCGCAGGCTTCCCTCCTTCGCCCGCGGGGCCCTTCCGGACCTCCCCCCTCCTCCCCGGCGCGCGCCCCCCCGTCCGCTTCCTCTTTCCTCTCCCTGCCGCCGGGCTCCCCCCGGACGGCGGTCCTCCAATCTCTCTCGGTCGTAGCCCTGGCGGGCGGGAATGCAGTCCCCCTGCCGGCGGCCGGCCCGAAGGCGCTGCTCTCGCGTCTCCGGGGGGGGGTCGCAGAGCGGTACCGTTAATGATCCTTCCGCAGGTTCACCTACGGAAACCTTGTTACGACTTTTCTCCGGAATCGAACCCTGATTCCCCGTTACTTGTGGTCACCATGATAGGTGCAGAAAGTACCATCGAAAGTTGATAGGGCAGACATCCGAATGTATCGTCGCCGTCACGGGGACGTGCGATCGGCCCGAGGTTATCTAGAGTCACCAAAGCGGCCGGGCACGGGGGCCTGGATTGGTTTTGGTCTGATAAATGCACGCATCCCGGGGTATCAGCGCTCGTCGGCATGTATTAGCTCTAGAATTACCACAGTTATCCAAGTAACAGATGGAGCGATCAAAGGAACCATAACTGATTTAATGAGCCATTCGCAGTTTCACTGTACCGGCCGTGTGTACTTACACGTGCATGGCTTAATCTTTGAGACAATCATATGCTACTGGCAGGATCAACCAGGTAGCCTGACGAGGGGGGCGCCCCACCAGCCCAGCGAGAGCAGACCGGGGGAGGCTGGCTGGGGCACGCCGCCCCGGCCGAGTGAGGGACGCCCCGGGCGCCCTCCGCCACCCCTGCTCCCTCCGCCCTGACTGGGCGGGGGGGGGGGGGGGCAGCCGCGGCTCAGCTGCCGAGGGCCTGTGGGAAGGGCCTCTCGGCTCGGGGGGGTCTCCAGATGGAGCTGAGGGACCGGAGAAAGGGTGCGCTCGGCAGGGCCCGGCGGAGCGGTGGAAGGGCTGCCGGTGGGAGAGTGGGGCCCCTGGGGAAGGGCTCACCTCGCTGCCGCTTCCCTCCGTCCGCACCGGCCGGACCCGCTCGGTTTCAAGCCCGCTTGGGGATCGGTCTCGGGTCTGCGCAAATTCACCGCGGGGACAAAGGCTCCTCTGGGGGGGGGGGGGTGCCCGGAGGGAGCCGGACAGACCGGCCCGAGAGCGGGCCGGGGGCGTCCGGGGCAGGCGGGAGGTAGCCTCTTCACCTGTGCTGGGGCGGCCGCTGAGACCGCTCCGATGAAGGGCCCTCCCCACTCGGATGCAGGAGGCCTGATCGATCATAGGAGGGAGGAAGGAAGGAAGAAAAGAAAGAAAGGAAAATCAAAAGTGGCACTGTTAATTTCTCTTTTCCCTTTTACATCTTCCAGGAATGGAGGAAGCAGGGACTCGAACCCCGGCCGTCCTCGGAATGGGGGAGGTCGGACCAGGAGGTTCAGGAAAGACCGGGGCTTCAGAGAGTTGGCCAGGGCCCCAAAAAGAGGCTCGCTGAAAATCTCCTGGAACCATCCGCCAGAGGGGCTGTGAATGCCAACCTGGGAACCGGGGAAAAGGGAGCGAAGCGGTAAATCTGGCCGACCGCCTGAAGCCGGTCCCCGGCCGGCTGGCTCAGAGCCGTCTTCATCGCCGATTCCACGGAGGTCCGGCTGGAGACGGAGGTGGTGCTGCCTTAACTGGCTTAACTGGGCTCTGTCGGCCCCGGGAGAAGGAGATGAAGAACCGGCCACCGGGGAGCGCCGTCGACCGGGGGGAGGCCTCCCCCTCGCCTGCCCGGCCACCCCCTACCTTCCCTGGGCTCTGCCGGCCCCTGAGTCCCTGGGAGAAGGAGATAAAGAACCGGCCACCGGGTGGCGCCGTCGGCCGGGGGAGGCCTCCCCTAGCCTGCCCGGCCACCTCCTACCTTCCCTGGGCTCTGCCGTCCTCGGTGTCCCCGGGAGAAGGAGATGAAGAACCGACCACCGGGGGGCGCCGTCGGCTGGGGGGAGGCACACTACATTGCACGTGCAGTGCCCCAAATTTGAAGTAGGAGGTCCGGCCAAGCATCTTTTTTCATCTCCCTGTTCCAAAAATCAATGCCATATACGCGTCCCCTAATAGTGGACGTAACAGGGATTAAACCGATAGGTATAGTACTAATTAACAGTACACACCTTATAATAACGCAGACAGAGGCAACGCAGAGAGAGAAGTCTGAAGAAGAGGAGTCAGAGGAGGAAGCAGGCGTCCCAGGGGGGCTTGTTGTCACCTTTTGGGGACCCTTGGTGGCTGGGTGGAGGAAGAGACCTTCAATGACACCAGTGAGGACAAGGAACGGGACATGGCTAGCTTGGTATCCAACCTTGTGCAAATGGGGACTTTGCGGTTGTGCAAATGGACTGTTTGCGGTGCATTAAACGGGGAGATTGGTCTGTTACTGTGAAGCGGGTGTAACCCTTACACTACCTGATCGATACAACATCATACCTGATGTTTTAAAGCATGTTATTCCAAACAATTTAGGAATGTTAGGTGATTTATGCCCTTTATGGCTTAAAACCAGACTCTGCATCAACTATGTAATTTTCCGTGGGAGTTTTGCCATGGATCCCCCTCTGGCATGCCACAGTCCAGGTGTTAGTCCCCTTGAAACAACTTTCCCATCACTATTGTGGCCAGAAAGAGTCCCTGTGGGTTTTGAAATTTGCCTGCCCATTGAAATCTATGGCGTTTCGCCACATTTCCGGGCGGCCGGGGATTCGGGGCTGGGCTCTTCCCTCTTCACTCGCCGTTACTGGGGGAATCCTGGTTAGTTTCTTTTCCTCCGCTTAGTAATATGCTTAAATTCAGCGGGTCGCCGCGTCTGGTCTGAGATCTGAGTTGAGGGGGTCGGGCCCGAAGGGCAGTGCGGGGCAGAGGGCGGGACGGTACTCCCTCCGGCCGGCCGCGGGCAGCCATGTCTCCACAGGCAGCCTCATGGCGCGGTCCGGAAGGGGAAGGCGCCGCCGCCCGGCACCCGGCGCGCGCACCGTCGGCCCAGCGGGACCGACGAGGGGTCTGGCCTTGGGGGGACAGAGGGGGGGGGGAGGAGCGAGCGAGAGCGGGGCCGGCG